>JAVYIG010006783.1:0-110000 GCA_035222895.1 Strongylocentrotus droebachiensis
TGACCCGCAGGTGCCACAAATAAAGTATTAAAAAAAATGCTCATCTGACCCTAATTAAACGCCTAAAACCCCCAAGCTTTCGGGGGTTTATGGCCCCTTGAAACCCGTGGACCCCACGCCTATATTATATATACACTCAACTTGCTGCGATCTGATCTCTCCCCCCCCCCCCCCCCACTTTGAAGAACGTAACCCCCTGAGCTTTTGGGGGTTTATGGCCCCTTGAAACCCATAGACTCCACGCATATATTATATATACACTCAACTCAGGACCCGCGGAAATCCGCGGAATTCTAGAGGGGGGCGCAGGCAAAAATTAAGTTTTTCATTTCTGGGGCTCCATTTCAAATTTTCGGGGGCTACTTTTTCAACTTTTGGGGGTTCTTTTTTCTGGGGCTACTTTTTCATTAATTCATAAAAGGATAGGCCTACACTTTGTTGAGATTTGTTTAGTAGGCTAAGGTTTGAGGCTTCCTACATCCTACTTCATAATTGCCTATTTAAAAAAAAAAAAAAATTCTCTAGTTCAGATAACTAAGTTTTCAAGCATTGATTTGATGCAAGAATTGTAACATAATAATAGTTCCTAGATTGTGATTATTTCTGAACATGAATTTCGATAATCATTTTTCAAAGTAAAAATTTCATAAGAAAATCAGACAGTCGTTTAAAAACGTAGACATTAGTAATACTTTTACTAATTCTAAGCTCAGGTTTCGTAAATCTATTCACGAAACTATATTGAAATCGCGGCAATAATGATGCAAACCAACAGATAACAATTTCAAAGTGTCAAATCTCTTCGACTCGAGCTCAGCTGAACTCACACACACTTCAGCTTAACTCCAGCAAGCTCGAACACCGGCGCCGCAGGCGTCGGACGCCTGCGGTGCCCGGTGCCGGTGTTGGAGCTTCCCGAGCACGCAGCTGCACTGTGTGTTGAATGAAAGCAGATTGCGACTGAACTGTCAGTCCATTGGTTTTCTTGTGAAAACTTTCCTTTAGAAAATGATAATCAAACTTGAGTATACATGGCCGTAATAATCACAAAATAAGCTTTGATTTCATACCTCCATTCACGAAAACTATATAAAAATCGCGGCAATCATGATGGAAATAGGTCTCTAAGTTTGGACGTCGACGGGAAGCCCCGTTCATCTCTTGTGCAGCTACTACATGCAAAGCACATCCTATAGAAAGATACCTAACACGGGGTAAGTCGTACCCATTCAGCGTGCATTTAATACGCAACTTAATGTGAGTGGATAGTCATCGGTCGTGTGTCTAAGGATGTTATGTTGAATATCCATGAGGTATCTCTGTCGTCATGCATATCCTGCATTATGCATGTCGCGTCTGTTTTCGCCCTGGACGTCGACACGGAGGAGGACCACGGGCGGAGTATAGCCAATTCCACAGAGTTGACTCTCCCGCGGACGCTGGCACCGGTCACCGGTACCCCGAGGGGAGGGTTCAGGAGGAGATAGCTGCACCAACTTGGGTCGGCGATCTCATTAAAAAACAATAGAATACAAAGGCTGGCGGAGACGTCGCGCCCCCCGCGGAGCCTTAGCGTATTACTTATAGTGACTAGCTGGACCCGCGGAAATCCGCGGGATTCTAGAGGGGGGCGGGGGTGTAAATAGATATATAGAGACTGTCTAAATTAAAACCACCAAGAACTTTATTTGCCATTCAAGCCATTAAAAAAAATAAACTTGTTTAGCGTCCCCGCCCGCTTCCTTTTTGGGGGCCGCCTCCTATTTTTTTTTTTTTTGATTTTTTTTGATTTTTTTATTTTTTTTTATTTTTTGAAAGAAAAAAAACATGAAAAGCACTGCTAAAATGTATTTCTGATTAAAAAAGAAGAAAATAACTGTAATAGAAGCAGGACCCGCGGAATACCTAAGGGGGCGGGGGGGGGGGGAGGGTGTAAATAGATATATAAATTAAAACCACCAAGAACTGTATTTGCAAATTAGAGGAAACCATAAGTAAACCATAAACCATAAATAAAGTTGGGTAGGAACCCAACTTTATTTGCCATTTTGAGGACACCATAAGTCTAACTTGTTGGTATTCACATTGAAAAATCCACGGGATTATAGGGGGTTGGGGGGGGGGGGGGCTGTAAAATGTTAATAGATATATATGCGCTCTCGAAAATAATATTGATTTAAATACAAACAAAATTAAGGTTAATTTAGGTTACGTTAGATTTTATATAATTTAACACCCTTTTTTTTCTTTGGAACATTTTTTTCTTCTTTTATTTTCATTTTTATTTCTCTTTCTTGTATATGATTACTTTTTAGTTATTTTTTCATTTTCTTCTCTTTTTATTTATATTTTACTTGTAAAAATATAAACCTTTTCTTTGCCGTTTAATGTAGCGTTTTGATTTTTTTTTTTATCTGTACCATGTAATAAAAATTAAAAATTGGAAGAAAAAAGTGAAATCAGATATTTGTAATTAAAATTTGTTGCAGATAATTTATAATTTAATTTCGTTTTCACTTTCGTTATTTATGATTATTGTCTTCAATTGTTCCTATCCATATTCTCACTTTCGCCGCCTCCTATTTTTTATTTTTTTTTTTAATTTTTTTTTAATAGGGTCTTTAGTCTATATATATATATATATATATTTTTTTTTTTTTTTAAAGAAAAAAAACAGCGTCACCGCCCGTTTCCTTTTTGGGGGCCGCCTCCTATTTTTTTTTTTTTTTTTGTTGAATTTTCGAAAGAAAAAAAACATGAAAAACACTGCTAAAATGTATTTCTGACTTAAAAAAAAAAAAAAAAAAATTGTCGGCCGCCATCTTGAAAAATAGCCCGAATGTCAGGGAAAATGTACGGAGCGGCCATTTTGAAAGTAAAAAAAAAAAAAGGGCCTCCTCCCCATTTTTCGAAAAAACAGGACGCTAAACATGTTTTGTTTTTAATTTGGCCTTATTTAAAAAAAAAAAACGATCCAACTGTACCGGTAGTTATTCTTTAAGCCACTGGAACTGCGTAAGTGTGGCGTACCGGCTACGCAGAAATTAGGCTGCGTATTAATGGGAAAAAAGTCCCTGCGTAGGTTATGCGTAGGCTGGCGTACGGGTTTGCTTATGGTTGCTTACTGTGTTGAAAGCTTTTACTGCTTTGTCGATCTGGCGTAGGGTAGCGTAGGCATGTAGCGTAGTGTTGCGTAAAAAGACGTACTTTCTGCGTCAAGTTTCTATGCCTAAAGTACGCGAAAAAAATTAAACATGTTGAATTGTTTTCGTTCATCTTGCGTACCCCTTTCCGTCCCTCAGCATATAGTAACGTAGGCCAGCGTAGGTGGTACGCAACACTACGTATTGACCCACGCCAATTAGTGACCCGCAGGTGTCACAAATAAAGTATTAAAAAAATGCTCATCTGACCCTAATTAAACGCCTAAAACCCCCAAGCTTTCGGGGGTTTATGGCCCCTTGAAACCCGTGGACCCCACGCCTATATTATATATACACTCAACTCGCTGCGATCTGATCTCTCCCCCCCCCCCACTTTGAAGAACGTAACCCCCTGAGCTTTTGGGGGTTAATGACCCCTTGTAACCCATGGACCCCACGCCTATATGATATATACACTCAACTCAGGACCCATTCTAGAGGGGGGCGCAGGCAAAAAATTAAGTTTTTCATTTCTGGGGCTCCATTTCAAATTTTCTGAAAAAATTTTCGGGGGCTACTTTTTCAACTTTCGGGGGCTCTTTTTTCTGGGGCTACTTTTTCATTAATTCATAAAAGGATAGGCCTACACTTTGTTGAGATTTGTTTAGTAGGCTAAGGTTTCAGGCTTCCTACATCCTACTTCATAATTGCCTATTTAAAAAAAACAAAAACATTTTTCTAGTTCAATAACCAAGTTTTCATGCATTGATTTGATGCAAGAACTGTAACATAATAATAGACCCTAGATTGTGATTATTTCTGACCATGAATTTCGATAATCATTTTTCAAAGTAAATTTTCATAAGAAAATATCAGACAGTCGTTTAAAAACGTAGATTATTTATAGTAATACTTTTACTAATTCTAAGCTCAGGTTTCGTAAATCTATTCACGAAACTATATTGAAATCGCGGCAATAATGATGCAAACCAACAGATAACAATTTCAAAGTGTCAAATCTCTTCGACTCGAGCTCAGCTGAACTCACACACACTTCAGCGTAACTCCAGCAAGCTCGAACACCGGCGCCGCAGGCGTCGGACGCCTGCGGTGCCCGGTGCCGGTGTTGGAGCTTCCCAAGCAGCGCAGCTGCACTGTGTGTTGAATGAAAGCAGCTTGCGACTCAACTGTCAGTCCATTGGTTTTCTTGTGAAAACTTTCCTTTAGAAAATGATAATCAAAATTGAGTACACATGGCCGTAATAATCACAAAATAAGCTTTGATTTCATACCTCCATTCACGAAAACTATATAAAAATCGCGGCAATCATGATGGAAATAGGTCTCTAAGTTTGGACGTCGACGGGAAGCCCCGTTCATCTCTTGTGCAGCTACTACATGCAAAGCACGTCCTCATATCCTATAGAAAGATACCTAACACGGGGTAAGTCATACCCATTCAGCGTGCATTTAATACGCAACTTAATGTGAGTGGATGGTCATCGGTCGTGTGTCTACGGATGTTATGTTGAATATCCATGAGGTATCTCTGTCGTCACGCATATCATGCATTATGCATGTCGCGTCTGTTTTCGCCCTGGACGTCGACACGGAGGAGGACCTCGGGCGGAGTATAGCCAATTCCACAGAGTTGACTCTCCCGCGGACGACGGCACCGGTCACCGGTACCCCGAGGGGAGGGTTCAGGAGGAGATAGCTGCACCAACTTGGGTCGGCGATCTCATTAAAAAACAATAGACTACAAAGGCTGGCGGAGACGTCGCGCCCCCCGCGGAGCCTTAGCGTATTACTTATAGTGATATACTGCATGCATTGTTCCAGTGGCACAGTCAATGCAAATACTAGTACTAGTGGTGCTGCACATGTGTTTCTGTTTCGGTTCCGACTGCGCAGTAGCAAACTGCACACCTATACGACGTTTCGTTAAAGAGTTTCGGGATAACTTTTTTGTGTGTGTGGACACCCTGGAATTTATACGATGATTCTTTAGTGACGACGTTTCTTGTGTGTGGACATCCTGGAATTTATACGATGATTCTTTATACGACGTATCGTTATAGAGTTTCGGGATAAATTGTTTTGTGTGTGGACACGCTGATAGTCTTCTAATTGCAGACCCTATAAGTGTGTCTAAAGTCTCACTTGTTATTTTTTTTTCAACAAGCAGAGGACATTGCAACGTGTTATTCATTCACTATCATTACTATTGTTTAAGGACAATCAGATGACTAAAATAAGAGAGGAAGTTTTGAAACAGTAACAATCAACATTGAAGAGAGAAAGTGAAGAGAGAAGGATAGATCAGAGCAGTAGAGTATGGTGGCTCCTAAACATCATGTTTACAATTTCAATTCAGACAATAGACAACAAATCATAAAGAAATACAAATACATTGAATTTAGCTCAAATTGTTGATTTTCTTCTTTTCTCATTGCCAAGCAATTACTTCTTTTTGTGCATCTTGTTGCCATTTGCTCCCCCCCTCCTATCACACCCTTTTCTCTCTCTCTCTTTCTTTTCATCTCTCTCTCTCTAATTCTTTCTCCTAATGTCCCACCACTCTCTTCTCTCGAATCTTTTCCTCCTTTCTCCCTCCCTGTCTCTCCCCTCTCTCCTCTTCCTATCCCAATTTGTCTGCCACTCTCTATTTCTCTCTCCCAATGTCCCTCTCTCTCTCTCTCCTCTTTCTCTTTTCTCTCTCCCAATCTGTCTCTCCTTTTCTCTCTCTCTCTCTCTCTCTCTATCTCGAATTCGAATACACATAGTACAGAGAGAATGGGAAGGGAGGAAGGACAGGAGAGAGAGCGAGAGAGCGAGCAAATCTGCGTCCAATATTCACGTCTGCGTGTCCCTTTTGGGAGACGCAGACGTGAATATTTGACGCAGATTTTCCAGCAGATTTTCATGTTTGCGTGTCCCTTCAGGGCCATTGAGAACAGAAAAACGAAAAAATTACCAAGCAAAGGTATACGTCAATTTTGTGGATTTTCACGTCTTTGACGTAAAAATCCACAAATTTGTTGCATATAGGTATACGTCAAATTTTGCGTATGCGTGTCCCTTAGGAGCCACCATTAAAACCCCCATTCATAAATATGAGTCCTCAACTTGGGTTTTGAAACACCCTCTTATCACCCGCGCATTGATAATAACAAGAAAGTTCTCTTTACACCGCACTATTTAACGATTTCATGTCATTTGTCAGAAGCTAATTGTTCTTAATCGATATTTACATGTTGAGCGCTTAGGGACATGTTTTATTACTATGTGTTATCGGTTAATTATTATTATTATTATGTACTTTTTTTTCTTCAGTGAATACTCATGCAACGGAATGCAGCTTCTTAATGTGGACTAATTTCTGTCCGGATTGTTATTAAGGGGACACTTCGTACGCGCTCGGCTGCCCAACTCAGTGCAGGCACGTTAGGCCGGTTACTACCACTGACCTAAAGGTAAGGGGTTACTATCAATCTCTCTTCTCCCTTCCAGCAATGATCACAGGCAAAACCACATTGTTGACCCAATACCTCCATCTGAGCAAGGGGGTATTTCAATTATGCTACGAGGACTTTAAGTCATGTGATGTTATCATACATAACATCAATATGAACATACAATAATTTGTAATATATATAATGCAAACTAAACATATAGAGCTACTAATTTGTGTTTGATCAATGGCAACTTTGAAACCCATAACATTGGTAATAAGTGCAGTGGCGGATCCAGGAATTTCTTACCGGGGGGGGGGGGGCACAAAATCGCATGGGTTGAAATATATGAAAAACGATGGAGCGAGGCGTCAGCGGCGAGGGAGCGGAGCGACCAAGCGGGGGTGGGTCTGGGAGGGGGTAAGAACCCCCTCCCTGAGTAGGAAGCATTTGCAATTTTAAAACCACATTAGGTGCATTTTCAGGCACTTCCTGGAGTAATGACGTAAAATTGCTTTTTCCTACCCCCTCAAAGAGTAGGGATCCAGGGGCGGATGATGGGATCTGGCTTTTTGCTAAGGGGGGGGGGGGGGGTTGACCCAATAACGACACGGAGCATCGTCCACGAGCCGCGAAGCGGCGAGGCGATTTTGTTGTTGTTGCTATTTTGAACCCCCGTAAGTGACGTTTTCCTGGCATCTATATACTAACACAATGGAGACCATAAAAAGCAGTGCTCGATAACATCTTTTTAAATCAAGTAACAGTTTAAGGGGGGTTGACCCGATGACGATACGGATACTGTGTGGGTCTGGACACATGATGGCGTTTTTCTATTCACATCACATTTTCACTTGGCAGCCCAACGGGGGGGGGGGGGGGGGGTTAAACCCCCTTACCCCTCCCCCATCCCCCACAGATCCGCCACTGGGATCTTTGGCAAACTGGAAGCAATAAGCATTACATGTAGGCGATGGAAAAAAGTGCTTGCGAAACGGATAGAAACTTCGCGGCCACAGGGATGACAGAAAATAATATGACAATGAAACCAGCAACTGTGGCAGGATTAATGGCGGGGACAATCTGCATGCTGAAAGAGCACTTAGAATAGGTATATCGGAAAATTAATTCAAGACTTAGTTAGAAGTTAGAAGTTAGAAGTTATAAAGTAGATAAAATCTTTGGTATTAGTCATGTTCGACTTGAAATTGCACCCCCCCCCCCGTCCCTTACCGGGTAAAAAAAAACACCTTCTTATAATATCACCCCCCTTTCTTTCTTTTCCCTTCTCATTATTCTCCTTTTCCCCCTTTTCTCTCCTCCGTCTTTCCGCCTTTCTTCTTTTTCCGCCTTTTCTCTCCTCTCTCTTTCCCTTTCCCCTCTTTTTTCTCCTCTCCCCTTTTCTTTCCTCCCTCTTTTCTTCTTCTTTCTCTCTTCCCTTTTTTTCTTTTTCCTCTCCTTTTTCTTTTCCCCTCCTTTTTCTCCTTTTCTTTTTTTTTTGGCCGGGGGGGGGGGGGGGGGGGCACGTGCCCCCTGTGCCCCCCCCCCCTGGATCCGCCACTGAAGTGAATACATTTTTTAATTTTCCTCAAACTGGATGTCACTGACCTACCTCTCGTGTTTGTTATACATTGTATGCTTCTGTTTAGGTCAAATTGATGCCAAAGTGGAATTTTCCTTTGAACAAATCTAATCAGGCAAAATAGGATTAGGACTGTCATTGCATCTTTTTGTTTGTTTAAGATTTTACCACTATCTGTTGACCTGACTTATATATCTATCCTCCATGCAGGTTATCTGGTAGACATCAAAGATGGCTGACGATCCAGCTAGGAAGCCTATAGGACAGGACAAGGTATGTGAATGGAACTAGATAATACCAATTGTTTTATCTCAACTCTATTGATTTGGTTCATAGAAGTAACCCACTAGTGATTATACAACTTTTCAAGTTGGAAAAGCATCTAAAAAATGTCCGTACCCATGTAATGCGAATTAAATTCAGATTTTGAAGGTATCTGAAGTTCTGAACATTATAATTTTTGAGGGAACAAACTTAATGTTATACTGAACCTACAGTTTAAAGGTGTATCTTTCTGAGATTATGACAAGCTAACTTTTGACCTCTACCAATGGACAGTGACATTATTAAACTCTCCTTTGTACACCTGTGTAAATACATTTAGTAGGTAGCTACATATTAATGTAAATATGCTTTAATTTATTTTCAGTTGAAAGAACAGAAAGGAGGAAAAGGGTCTGATGATTCAACCAAAAAACCGCCTGGCCCATTCAAGGTTTATGTGCTTGAGATTTTCAATTCCAGTTCTTACTTCGAGTCCAAATTTAGATACCCAAGATGATATTTTACTATATGAACAGGCAATGTTTTTCATTGCCATAAGTATGGTAAAAAATGCCTATGTCCTTTACATGAAAAGATGTTAAATGTATATAATAAGAAGGCAAAAAACTCGTGGAAAAAAAAAATCGCATCACTGTTTCGCGTCTTGTGGACGATGCTCTGCATCGTCATTGGGTCAACCCCCCTTAGCAAAAAGCTAGATCCGGCCCTGTATGCGCAATGATATCCGTGAATTTACTGATAATGTAGTTTTAAATTGCCTTTACTTTTTTAACCTGCTGTGTTATTTACTGCTTTGCATTCAGAATACTCGTACGTGAAACAATATAGAAATGGTTTTGTGTAGTGTGAACTTATGACGGTTTCATGAAACGCCCCCTGCTTTATTTCGGGATAGGTCTAGAGACGTACGTGCCTTCTGCTGCAACTAAACAGGTCTATATAGATCTAACTTAGACCCTCTACTCACTAGATCTAAAGTAAGGCTCGTTTAGATCTACTATTGCTACGCTCCATATCCATGATCCACATCAATACTAGATCTACGGTACTTCACCACCATGTAGATCCTAATAAAATGATTGGTCATGCGCGGTTACGTGTGATTCATTTACTGAGACTATCCCACGTTTTTTAATGAAAAAAACGTGCAATAGTTTCCTGTACTTTTTAAGTGCATGTACATGATGCGCGGAGGGCGCGTACATGTTAGAGCTATGTACCGTGTCTACACAGTGATCCGCCTCGAGGGTTGAAGCCGCGACGCGTGTTGAACCCGGCAATGTTATGTCATGTAAACGGGATCCCAGTGATCCGCCTCGAGGGTTGAACCCGCCTTTTTTAATCCACCAGAATTGCAGGTCTCAACCCGCGAGGCGTGTTCAACCCGGCAATTTTATGTCATGTAAACGGGATCTGATCCGCCTCGAGGGTTGAACCCATGTGGGCCGACGTGACGTGAGCAGCCAATGAAAATGGTAGTACTATGACAATGACAATGACAATTCATTCTCATGTCACCTACATTGCGGAATTGGAGAAGTTTACAATCAGTTTGAATTTGTCAATTTAACACTGTAAAATATACATTACAAATAGAATGTTAATCAATACAAAATAACACTATCGACAAGAGTGAGAACAATTATGATGAAAATGATAATAACAATATTAATGATGATAATAATAATAATCAAAAACAAAAAGATAATATTATTTAAAACGATAATTAATGACGAAATTAATGGAAGCAATTGAAAAAGAAATTTACTGGCACCAGTAAATTGATATCTGAATTAATGAATTACTAAATATATTCTTGATATCAATTTAATGAATTGATATAAGACAAAAAAGAGAAAAATAAAGTTGATATTGATCTCATTACATGTTTTTTGCACATACTTAAATTAATGAAAACGAAGCATTAACTCCTGTTTAACTAAACAGTTGTCTAAGTCCTGTCTAAGTCCCGTCTAACTTTAGACAAGAAGTCGTGTCTAATTTGTTTCGTATTCTGACGTCGTGTTTAAATAAAGTTAAACACGAAGTCCTGTCGAAGTCCTGTTTAACTTTAGACAACTGCGAGGGGTTATTTAAGTCCTTTTTAAGGGCGCGATTCTGCTGCTTTTTAACGTCTACGGTACACTCTACTTGCTGACCCCGAACTTGCCGTGGAGAACGATGGTACGTGCAGCCTCTAACATTTCAAATACCTTTTTGCAGGATTTTTTCTCGTGTAGCCTGATTTTTTTTTCTCGATAATATTAGCTATTCTTATCTAATGGTTACATCTTGGAAATTCCATAATCTATAATAAACTAACCATTATGTTAGAGAAGTTTCTTTTGTGGTTCTTCCGAGCACTGAGGCACTGATAAGTGATATTTACCGTGTTTACTCAGTGATCCGCATCGAGGGTTGAAGCCGGGATGAAGCCGCGAGGGGATTGAAGCCGGGTTGAAGCATGTAGTTTTATGTGTGTAAACGGGATCCCAGTGAGGATTGAACACGGGTTGAAGCCGCCCCTTGAAACCACCAGAATTGCAGGTCTCAACCCACCTCGCGGCTTCAACCCTGCAATTTTATGTCGTGTAAACGGGATCTGATCCGCCTCGAGGGTTGAAGCCATGTGGGCCGACGTGAGCAGCCAATGAAAATGGTAGTACTGATATGCGCGCATAGCTTTCCTTAAGCTCAACCTTAAAAGTATAAATAGGCCGCGCGTATATGTTACTGGACCCCCAGCTGAAGCTGACGTAGGTCAAATTCCCCGCATTGTGACGTCATTGTGATCCGTCTCAAGGGTTAAAGCCGCCTTTTTTTTCCTGCTGTGTAAACACGATCACATTTGCGCGCTTTAGAGGCTTCAATCCCCTCGCGGCTTCAACCCGGCTTCAATCCTCGAGGCGGATCACTGTGTAAACACGGTAATTATTAGTGTGTTTGTACTGTCCGCCAATCCAGTGTACGTACGTACACGCACGTCACAGTACATGCATGCAGTCTAGTCATTACGTCACGATCACATTACCATGGTACCAGCACGCGCATAGCTAACTGTGCGCGTTAATTTATTTAACCGGTGCGCGCACGCATGCGCATTGGGTCTATCGTCAGAATTAACGCCTACTGTGCATGCGCAGAAGTCGTGGCTAAAATTAAAACACGACTTGCGCAGAACTTAAACAGTTGTTTAGTTAAACACGACTTAGACACGACTTCAGAATTAGAAATTTAGTTAGACAGGACTTAGACGCGCCCTCGCGTTTAAGTCGTGTCTAACTAAACAGTTGTTTAACTTTAGACATGGCTAAGTTAGACACGACTTCAGAATACGGGCCGATCACATTTGCGCGCTTTATAGGGTTCAACACGCTTCGCGGCTTCAACCCTCGAGGCGGATCACTAGGCGGTGTCACACAGAAAAATCCCGACCTATCATGAATAAACCAGATTTTAGAAATCTAGTTTTTTCATTTACGTCGGTGACACACTGGTGACAGACAGGCTACGAATAATCCGGATAACTAAAATCCGGATGTTTGATGGGCCATTGCGCATGTGCCGTTTAGGTAGATAAGAATTGTGACGTCACACGTTCAATCATTAAATGCGCGCTAATATAATTGTGCGCAGGTCATGATAGCGCGTTAAAAACCCTATGCCAGCCAATCACGTTAAACTTACACTGACCTTTAAAGGGATTATTTCAACATTGGTGTCAGAAAGAAAAATCACTTTAAAAAAACCCTGAAAAATCCTTTCAAGAGAGAATTATCTTGCTTCATACGAGGATTTTTGAAGGGATTTTTGAAGGGATTTTTAAAGAGATAATTGGTGACAGACAGCCAATTAAGAGGATAACTAAAATCCGGATAACTAAAATCCTGATTTCTGGCCTCTGTGTGACACCGCCTACTGTGTATATACAGTAATTATAATGTTTGTGGGCCTATTCTTGCGCAGCAGTATGCGTAAATGCGTATACAGGTAAATGCGCTTATCTCTGTGTAAATGCGTATACAGGTAAATGCGCTTAACTACAACAAACAATTTCGTAAAGCACAAATTAAGCAACTTAATCAAGCTAGACGAGCAATGTATAGTCTATTATCTAAAGCTTATCAACTGCACTTACCTATTGATATCCTCTTGGAATTATTTGATCAACTTGTGTTGCCTATTCTGCTCTATGGAAGTGAGATATGGGGATTTGAAGTGCTACATGATCTTGAAATTGTCCACATGAAATTTTGTAAGCAAGCCCTTTCTGTCAACAAAACAACTGCAAATTGTATGGTACTTGGTGAATTGGGGAGGCTTAAACTCGAGAAATATATCGAAAGCAGAATGATAAACTTCTGGTTTAGGATTGTACATAGTGGACAGGATAAATTTTCTGGTAAGGTGTATATTATCTTAAAATTACTCTTTGAGAAGAATATATATCAGGCACCTTGGTTAAAAAAAATCAAGCTGACTCTGGACAATATGGGGATGTCTAATTTATGGGAAATTTGTGAAAATACTAGCTGTGAGTGGGTCAAACAAACTGTGGAACGTCGATTGAGAGATTCTCATGCTCAGTATTAGTCTGCTTGTATGTACGATAATTCGCATTGTTTTAACTATCGAATCTACAAACATTCTTAATGTTTAGAAAGATACTTAATCGATCTCATTAAAAGAGATCTGACAATATTAAGTCGTTTTCGCTGTGGCAATCATTACCTGCCGATTGTAGCTGGTAGATATTCAAATAATCCAAGGGAAATGAGGCTATGTACGCTGTGCAATTTGCAATCGCTTGGGAATGAGTTTCATTACTTGTTTGTATGCCCTACGTTTCCATCAGACAGAAAATTGTTCATCGATAAATATTTTATTGAAAGACCAAATACACTGAAAATGGATCAGCTTTTTAACTCCAATAATGTACAAACACGTTAAAACTTAGTAAAATTCTGTCGAAAAATAATGCTTCGTTTTCATTAATTCAAGTATGTGCAAAAACATGTTATGAGTTCAATATTAACTTTATGTTTCTCTTTTTTGTCTTATATCAATTTATTAAATTGATATCAAGAATATTTTCAGTAATTCATTAATTCAGATATCAATTTACTGGTGCCAGTAAATTCCTTTTTCAATTGATTCCATTAATTTCGTCACTATAATTATCGTTTTAATACACCAGTTTACAGTTGTATCAGTGCGCATGCGCAGACATGGGCGCCATTTTAAATGGCGAGTAAACAAAGCCAATGACCTAGAGGTCAGTGGTATTTATGCGTAAATTAAGATTGCGCCCATGCAAATTATGATGAAATCACTGCCTGCGCGCCGCGTTGTGCGCGCACATCATCATTTGCATGGGCGCAATCTTAATTTACGCATAAATAACACTGACCTAAACTGGTGTATTGATTTTATCGTTTTGTTTTTGATTATTATTATTATTATCATCATCAGTATTGTTATTATCATTATCATCATAATTTTTCTCACTATTGTCGATAGTGTTAATTTGTATGGATTAACATTAATTCTATTTGTATTTTATATTTCACAGTGTTAAATTGACAAATTCAAACTGATTGTAAACTTCTCCAATACCCCAATGTGGGTGACATGAAAATAAATTGTCATTGTCATTGTCATTGTCATTGTCATTGTCCTTGTGTGCCCACTAAATTAAACCTCTTAAACTTGAGATTTATTTGTCAGCTATACTAGGCGGTGTCACACAGAAAATCCCGACCCATCTTGAATAAACCAGATTTTAGAAATCTAGTTTTTTCATTTACGTCGGTGACAGACTGGTGACAGACAGGCTACGAATAATCCGGAAAACTAAAATCCGAAATTTTTGAGGGGCCATTGCGCATGCGCCGTTTAGGTAGATAAGCATTGTGACATCACATTTTTAAATGCGCGCATTTAAACGTGTGATGTCACAATGCTTATATAAAGGGATTATTTCAACATTGGTGTCAGATAGAAAAATCCCTGAAAAAACCCTTGACAAATCCTTTCAAGAGAGAATTATCTTGCTTCATATGATGATTTTTGAAGGGATTTTTGAAGAGATAATTAATGTCAGACAGCCAGTTAAGAGGATAACTATAATCCGGATATCTAAAATCCTGATTGTTGGCCTCTGTGTTACACCGCCTACTGTCACGAAACAATCTTGAATGAATTCTTTTAAAATCAAATAAAAAGGGTCTAGGAGTTTCGTAGTATAAAAAAAATGATGCATGTTTTCGTTCGTTCATTATACGATCTGTCTGCCCTCGTTGAGGCTCAACTCGGCCTCAACTCGAGTGCGGATAGATCGTAAAATAAATTCAGGCGCATGCATCATTTGTATAATATTGGGGTATTGTCTTTCTCAAGGATGATTTTTCTGAAGGTTATAAATTCAAACACACAAATCTCCCATACCTTTAATATCCCCTTAGGGGAAGCAACTCCTATACAACCCTTTCCTTTAATATCCCCTTAGGGAAAGCAACTCCTATACAACCCTCTCCTTTAATATCCCCTTAGGGGAAGCAACTTCTTTACAACCCCCTCATTTAATATCCCCTTAGGGGAAGCAACTCCTATACAACCCTCTCCTTTAATATCCCCTTAGGGGAAGCAACTTCTGTACCACCCTCTCCTTTAATATCCCCTTAGGGGAAGCAACTCCTATACAACCCTCTCCTTTAATATCCCCTTAGGGGAAGCAACTCCTTTACAACCCTCTCCTTTAATATCCCCTTAGGGAAAGCAACTCCTATACAACCCTCTCCTTTAATATCCCCTTAGGGGAAGCAACTTCTTTACAACCCCCTCATTTAATATCCCCTTAGGGGAAGCAACTCCTATACAACCCTCTCCTTTAATATCCCCTTAGGGGACGCAACTTCTGTACCACCCTCTCCTTTAATATCCCCTTAGGGGAAGCAACTCCTATACAACCCTCTCCTTTAATATACCCTTGGGGGAAGCAACTACTCTACGAACCTCTCCTTTAATATCCCCTTAGGAGAAGCAACTTCTTTACAACCCTCTCCTTTAATATACCCTTAGGGAAAGCAACTCCTATACAACCCTCTCCTTTAATATCCCCTTAGGGGAAGCAACTTCTATACGACCCTCTCCTTTAATATCCCCTTGGGGGAAGCAACTTCTATACGACCCTCTCCTTTAATATCCCCTTGGGGGAAGCAACTACTCTACGAACCTCTCCTTTAATATCCCCTTAGAGGAAGCAACTAATTTACAACCCTCTCATTTAATATCCCCTTAGGGGAAGCAACTTCTATACCACCCTCTCCTTTAATATCCCCTTAGGGGAAGCAACTCCTATACGACCCTCTCCTTTAATATCCCCTTAGGGGAAGCAACTTCTTTACAACCCTCTCCTTTAATATCCCCTTAGGGGAAGCAACTTTTTTACAACCCTCTCCTTTAATATCCCCTTAGGGGAAGCAACTTCTATACGACCCTCTCCTTTAATATCCCCTTAGGGGAAGCAACTCCTATACGACCCTCTCCTTTAATATCCCCTTAGGGGAAGCAACTCCCCTACGAACCTTTCCTTTAATATCCCCTTAGGGGAAGCAACTCCTATACGACCCTCTCCTTTAATATCCCCTTAGGGGAAGCAACTCCTCTACGAACCTCTCATTTAATATCCCCTTAGGGGAAGCAACTTCTATACGACCCTCTCCTTTAATATCCCTTTAGGGGAAGCAACTTCTTTACGACCCTCTCCTTTAAAGGCCCACTGCACTACTTGTAGCTGCTTGCGCCCTCTATATAACAAACAATGCCTAATCGGTGACCATTGGTCCCCCATGATCCTCTTTTTCTTATGTTAACTGAGAGCTGAGTTGATGAGATAACCACCTGTCCAGTGACCTTGCACGGCAGTCTAATCCCTCCTGTAAACTACGGCAGATAAGCTTTAATATCCCCTTAGGGGAAGCAACTCCTATACGACCCTCTCCTTTAATATCCCCTTAGGGGAAGCAACTCCTTTACAACCCTCTCCTTTAATATCCCCTTAGGGGAAGCAACTCCTTTACAACCCCCTCATTTAATATCCCCTTAGGGGAAGCAACTCCTATACAACCCTCTCCTTTAATATCCCCTTAGGTGAAGCAACTCCTATACAACCCTCTCCTTTAATATCCCCTTAGGAGAAGCAACTCCTATACAACCCTCTCCTTTAATATCCCCTTAGGTGAAGCAACTCCTATACAACCCTCTCCTTTAATATCCCCTTAGGAGAAGCAACTTCTGTACCACCCTCTCCTTTAATATCCCCTTAGGGGAAGCAACTCCTATACAACCCTCTCCTTTAATATCCCCTTAGGGGAAGCAACTCCTATACAACCCTCTCCTTTAATATCCCCTTAGGGGAAGCAACTCCTATACAACCCTCTCCTTTAATATCCCCTTAGGGGAAGCAACTTCTGTACCACCCTCTCCTTTAATATCCCCTTAGGAGAAGCAACTTCTGTACCACCCTCTCCTTTAATATCCCCTTAGGGGAAGCAAATCCTATACAACCCTCTCCTTTAATATCCCCTTAGGGGAAGCAACTCCTATACAACCCTCTCCTTTAATATCCCCTTAGGGGAAGCAACTCCTATACAACCCTCTCCTTTAATATCCCCTTAGGGGAAGCAACTCCTATACAACCCTCTCCTTTAATATCCCCTTAGGGGAAGCAACTCCTATACAACCCTCTCCTTTAATATCCCCTTAGGGGAAGCAACTCCTATACAACCCTCTCCTTTAATATCCCCTTAGGGGAAGCAACTCCTATACAACCCTCTCCTTTAATATCCCCTTAGGGGAAGCAACTCCTATACAACCCTCTCCTTTAATATCCCCTTAGGGTAAGCAACTCCTATACAACCCTCTCTTGAGTCACATACTGTTGGGATCACATGCTTTATAAATGCTCATGAATTCTTCCTCAACTCTTTTCAGATAAACAAGACGGACGACTCAGAGTCGTCTGGTTATGAAAGTATGGGAAGCGAGGTTTGTATACATAACTTTTAGCCATCGAACACTGTTGCCAAGTCTATGTGGTCAAATGTCATGCTTAAGAATATTTATTTCTTTTTTACTTCCTATGTCCGAACTATTAAAGGCATATTAAAAGTTTAAAACGCGTCCAAAGAAGAACAAACTATACACAATTACCTTATTTCTATACGAACAGGCAAGATATTTCGTTACCGTAAGTATGGTCGAAAATGCTTATCATCTTTGAAATAGCGATGAAAGCTATACCTGTACATGTATTGAAACAAGAAAGCAAAAAGCTTATGTACATGTATTCTGCTTTGTCAGAGAAATTTGCGGTCACAATTACCTGTTCAGATCCAATGCTTTAAAATGTTCTCTAATCCTTCCTCAACTCTTTTAAATAAGCAAGCCACCCGACCGAACTACGGGTTTTCAAGGACTTCGGAGATCATATTTATCCGAGGTTTGTTTGCATAACTTGTAGCCATTGGACACTGTTGCCAAGTCCATGTGTTATGTTGTTATGCTAAATGTTTTTAATTTCTTTTTAACTCCCTATGTCCGAACGATTAAAGGCGTTTTAAAAGCTAAAACGCGTCCAAAGAAGAACAAATTATACCCACATAACATTTCTTTCTTTATAACAATTCAATTTATTAATTTCATATATACAAGGATATAATATATTTAAAAAACTGTACCTGGGAAATCACATTAAAAAGCCATAATCATAATAATAAGGAAAGCGAATACAAAATACAAACATGAACAGCCAAGATATTTCGTTGTATAAGTATGGTTAAAAATGCTTATCATCCTCATTGAAATAGCGGTGAAAGTTGTACATGTATTGAATTAAGAAGGCAAAAAACTCGTGTAATCTGGCTCGTCAGAGAGATTTGGGGTCACAATGTCCTTTTTGGATCACATGCTTTATAAATGCTCTTAAATCCTTCCTCAACTCTTTCAGATGAGCAAGCTACCCGATGTAAGTTCGGGCTTTCAACGAACTAGGAGTTCACATTTGTTCCAGGTTTGTATGAATAACGTGTAGCCATTGAACACTGTTGCCAATTCAATATGTTCTGTTATTATAAAGAAGATTTATTTCTTTGTAACTTCTTGTCCGAACTAAGGCATATTCAAGTTTATTTTGTTTCACATTTCACAATTTGTTTTTACATAATGGACAAAATTAGAACATAAAATGAATTTAACTTAAAGTATCACATTATATAATAAATTCTTGTAAAGACATCGAAATTCATCAGATTGAATAGTAGGCTAAACAGGGTGAAAAGTGAGGAACCTATAAAAAAGCTCGGTTTGTAGATTATAGGGTCCCCTAAATAAAACTAATATTTGATTGAAGTAGTTGCAATAGTGAGTAAGTTTACAATAATAATAGGTGGGCAAGAAGGCCTTAACATGAGATGATATACAGCTCGTGTAATCTGGCTTGTCAGAGAGATTTGGGGTCACAATGCCCTTTTTTGATCACATGCTTTATACATGCTCTTAAATCCTTCCTTAACTATTTCAGATGAGCAAGCTACCCGACGGAAGTTCTGGCTTTCAACGATCTAGGAGTTCACATTCGTTCAAGGTTTGTATAAATAACTTGTAGCCATTGAACTGTGTTGCTAATTCAATGTGTACTGTTATTCTAAAGAAGATTTATTTCTTTGTAACTTCCCATGTCCGAACTAAGGCATATTGAAGTTTCAAGTTTATTTTGTTTCACATTTCACAAAAAAGAATTTACATAATAGACAAAATTAGAACATAAAATGAATTTAACTAAAAGTATCACATTATATAATCAATTCTTTGTAAATACATCAAATTAATTGTATTGAATAGTAGGTTATACAGGGTGAAATGTGAGGAACCTATTGAAAAGCTCGGCTTGTAGATTATAGGTTCCCCTAAATAAAACTAATATTTGATTGAAGTAGTTGCAATAATAATAGGTGGGTAAGAAGGCCTTAAAGGTACTATGTCCCTTTTGCAGCCAACTTCAAATTCTGTAGAACTTTGCAGGAATTATGAATATGTCATGTATGTCCTATCTGTGAAATTTGAACGTTAGCAGTGTCCTAATAGTGTCCAAATTATGCAAGGAAACCCGTTTACTTGCTAGACTTCACTGTCAGACACTATTGAGTGACTGACTGGCTCTTTCTTCTTCTTTGGTAATAACAACATGAGCTGTAAAGGGTACATGAGCATTTGTCTACATCAATAACCCACTTCTTGTGATGGCCAAAATTAAACTGATTGAATCTTTGCGCAGCATAAAGCGTACGACCATTCGGTACAATGGTCTGAAAATCAAGACTATTACTTATTGGCTCTATAGCTCCTAAGTCGATTTGACAACTAATAGTCGTTATTTTCCCACTTGAAGACATTTTCAAGCCCCACCTTTTTAGGGAAGTTCTAAATTAGTATTATTTTCAAATGCCGTTGGAATTTAACCTTTTCATTTGTTTGGCCTGCAAATGGGTCATAATACCTTTAACATGAGATGATATAAAGTCAAAGTGAAACAAGTAAAAGGCTAGCAACGAACAGTCACGTATCACGTATCCATATTGCTCCGTTTAGTCTCATTTCACAACGCCCCCTATCGTCAGAGTCAGCAGCCATACATGTTAGCCTATGGACGTTTTTTTTTTTAATCGTTAAAAATTCATTTTTTGTTTAAACGAAAAGCACATCGATCCCGACGTACGTTATCACTAGCTCTTTCATTGGAGCCCTCATGTCTCATTGGCTTTTGAAAGTTCACCCACCGTAATTTTTCAAAATAGGTTGCAAGCTCGCCATTGCCTATAATACACATGTGAAACAAGTCGAACTTTGGACTCAGTCTGCCAAGCGATTGTAAGATTATAGGTCAAGCACACGAAGGATAAGAAACATGAATTATCATAGATGAATTATCATAGATCACTTCTGCTTGGTCCATTATGTCCATTATGTCCATTTCATCCAACCCCCCACCGTAATTTTTCCATTTAGTAAAAGCAAACATTTTGTCGAGGTAAGCAAAAACATGAATATTCATGACACCATGGACTTTTCGGTTATTAACAGAGGGGTGCAATCGGTCATCACGTCAAACTCCCCTAATTGCCACCAAGTATTTCATATCGTTATATAGTTTGGTATGTTTCTTTTACTCACTCATGAATTATTAAATATCAATGATGGTTTAAAGATATGTAAAAGAAAATTTTAGTTGATATTTATTAACAAAGTAATTTAGATTTAGCAAAGCAATCTCACATACAAAATTACTATCAAGTGTCGTCTGCTACGCCGATTGTCGCCTGCTTCGTTTAAGGCACATATTTATCGCTTGGACTGTAAGGTATACCAGGGAGATTTGTACTTTCCTGCGGTACAACGTAAAGCAGGAAAATATTGTATATGCGGATCCTTTTAATGATTACGTAATGGAAGTGGCGAGACGGTATGGTTTGAATAACTTAGGCAGGTGAAAGTTATTGTATTGAGAAGGAAAGGAATGTTCAGAAAGGCATAATAAGAGAGGGAAATGGGCGTGGTAGCCATTCTAGCTTTGTCAGTATAATTCGCGCCATTGCGCGCGAACACATCACACCCAATGGCATACAGCCGGTACCCTGCAACACAGTGGAACATTCTAAGAAATTGAAAATTTATCTACAAAATAGACCTCTTGAATCATCTGAGAAGTAACTTACCCTATTCTAACGACTTCAATGAACGTCAAGATAACAATGGCTGCGTTTCCATCCAAAAATAAAACTAGTTTGCAATTAGAAATAGTTCATTTGTCGATAATTTCACAAAATATATTTGCCGCCGCATTCAATATGACGTAATTGACAGCTGATTGGCTAGTTTAGTAGTGAGGTCGAACCAGGGGCGTCGCTAGACCTTTTTCAGTGGGGGGGGGGGGGGTGTAGAGGCCAACGATTACCGACAAAACTAGCCACCAATTACCGACAAAATTAAATGTCCAATATCTACAAATTCATCCCTATAAACCTGGGGCCAAAGGCTAAATAGTTTTTCCTATGGACTATCTATAGTACTTGCATATGCGCAAAATTGTCATTTTCCTCGACGACATAAATATACGATTTATTTTTTCAATTTAGTCAGCATCATAGCTAAATATATTGTAATGCAGGCGCGGAGCTGGGATCTTATTTTAGGGAGGGGCGGTAGTGAGCAAGAGAATCACTTAAAAGCGCGCTCATTAGGGAGGTGTGGGTGATGTGCATCCCGCGCAAAGCGCGGAAGCTTAGACGTTTCCTTAAATTATTAGGAAAAGAAGACGATTAATTGTACCTTTGTCGACTGTTAATCCTTGGCTGAATGAAGTTCCCCCCCTCCCGCGCAAAGCGCGCAAGCTTTGACGTTTCATTAAATTATTAGAAAAAGCAGACGATTCGGTGTACTGTTCTCGACTCTTAATCCTTGTCTGAATTCAGTTTCTCCACCACCCGAGCGAAGCGCGGAAGCTTTGACGTTTCATTAAATTATGAGAAAAAGCAGACGATTCGTCGTACTGTTTTCGACTCTTAATAAGCCCTATTCATCTGAATTCAGTTTCCCCCCTCTCGCGCGAAGCGCGAGTGCTCTGACGTTTCCTCATATTATTAGAGAAAGAACACGATTCGTTGTACCGTTTTCGACTCTAAATAAGCCCTATTAATATTGTCTGAATTCAGTTTCCCCCTCTCGCGCGAAGCGCGGAAGCTTTGACGTTTCCTTAAATTATTAGAGAAAGAAGACGATTTGTTGTACCGTTCTCGACTCGTCTAAATGAAATTTTCCCCTTCCGCGCGAAGCGCGGAATTTTTGGCGTTTCATCACAATATAGTAAAAGGAAGACGATTCCTCGTACCGTTTTCGACTCTTAATCCTTGTCTGAATTCAGTTTCTCCACCACCCGAGCGAAGCGCGGAAGCTTTGACGTTTCATTAAATTATGAGAAAAAGCAGACGATTCGTCGTACTGTTTTCGACTCTTAATAAGCCTCTTTATTTCCCTCTCTTTTTTTCTCTCTCTTTTTTTCTCTCTCTTTTTTTCCCTCTCTTTTTTCTCCTCCCCCTTTTCTCTTTTTCCCGACGGCAGCGCAATTTTACCGACAATATCCTGACAGGTGGGGGGTATCGCACCCCCCACACCCCCCCACCCCCCCCCCCCCCCCCCCCCCTTTGGCGACGCCCCTGGGTCGAACGAGCTATGTTTGTGCTGCAGTGATCCAGCGAGCGAAAATGAGACAATCGGAGCAATATGATGTTCACGTTCACGTCTTGCCCCCTTTCGTGAAATAGGTCACCCAAATCTACAAAGTGTTGGGTTACGTGACCCAACAATTTGTTGATTTGCTATATGCAATCTACGAAAGCTCACGTAAATTGACGCTGACGTTTAAAAAAAGAGCAAATTGTCATTGAGAAGAGACTAATGGCAACTTCAGGCCAGAATCTGTTGTGTAACTCTGTGGTTTACTCTGCGTATACGATGCTCGACTAATTCAGTAAATGGATGAAACAAATACTACTACCATTACTTCTTGTACTAAACTAAAATGTAAAAAAATATATCATGTACAGTTAAATGTAAAAATATAAAATAAAGTATCTTGTACGGTGCAATGATCGAGGTTAGCCAGCGCTCAGCGCAGGCGCGGATCCAGGATTCTTTAGGGTGGGGCAAATTTGAAACTATGCGAGCCAAATATTAGTATGTAATGTTGACACCGGCAGTAGCGAAATGAGCAAAAACGTTTGAGGACGGGGGAGGGGGGGGGTGGTAGACAAAAAAACAAACATCCGCACCACCCTACTCTTACATGCAGGCCCCGCTGAACGTATCTCTTAGTGGGTGGGGAGGGGAGAGGGGTAGGTATTTACGATCAGCTAGGTAGAGCGTTGCGTAAATTGGCGTGGGGTCTTGAGGCGAAGCCCCTGCGGGGTCAAGGTGTGGAGCCCCCAGATGCTCAGGTGGTTTAGGCATTTAATTACGGTCAGATGAGCATATTTTGATACCTCATTTGTGACCTTATTTCTGAGCGGTATAGATCGCATGTGCGCGCTAGTATAACTAGTAAACACGGAAAACTGGAAATCGTTGTGCATGATGCGATCGGGATATTTGACTCCGTACTTCGGTCTAATGAGGACGGTCGCAGACTATCCCGCTAGTTTGAAATGGTGGGATATTTTGCAAACTAGACCGAGATATCTTGGGATATTATCCCGACCAACTATCCAGCTAATTTGCTACTTCGGTCTAATAAAGACGCAAATTAGCTTGATAGTTTGCGATCGGGATAGTTGAAATAGCTGGATATTTTGCAATCTCGAGATAGTGAAGACACGCCTTGTGTGACACCGCCTAATTAATGCGTATTGCTCTCCTCTTTAAGCGCTTTTAGTGTTAGTACGCGAATTTTGGTCACGCGCGACTATATCATACTGCATGCACTGTACGTATCGTACACCGTTTGCTAGCTGTTAATTGATGACTTGTTGCTCTAAAATGACGGAAGAAGTGAAATGTTTCCGATGTGGAATATAAAGCAAATAATCCCCTTTTGGTTTCAGGCGATGGCAAACTATCGCTTCCTTGGCGATCTGAATGTATACGCTATCTTTCCTCGATCAGCTTCGCTTCGGAAAGATAGCTATATCCAGATCGCCTCGGAAGTGATAGTTTTTCTCATCACCTTCACCAACGGTAATTATTTGGTTACTATATATCTACGGCTATGCGGCCACTGCAGTGGACTTTGGGCATGCATTTTTGCATGCATGCATTGGCCTAGCTACATGGCCTAGCCTGGCTGAGCTTCCTGGGTGACAATAGCGAGATTTTGATTTTAGGCACCCTACGTGTTCTACGACGCGTGACGTCATATTTATCCCCTGCGCATGCGCGAGCTTCTGGGCCCACGCTCCCTTCCAAATCACCCGACGGGAGTCGGGGGTAAATTCTGTGAATCCCCGTCGCCGTGAAAACCTCAACGTGAGTGTAGTTTCATCGGCATCCCTAATCATTATATTCTATCATCTCTCATGTTACTGTTTGTTGATATCATTCTGTCATTTTATTTCTTTCTATCTTTTCTAT
This sequence comes from Strongylocentrotus droebachiensis, assembly GCA_035222895.1. NCBI lineage: Eukaryota > Metazoa > Echinodermata > Echinoidea > Camarodonta > Strongylocentrotidae > Strongylocentrotus > Strongylocentrotus droebachiensis. The sequence continues at coordinate 24,645 of JAVYIG010006783.1, forward strand.
CATGTCATTCTTTGTTTCTTCTTCTATCATCTTTTCTTATGTTATTCTTTGTTTAATCATTCTATCACTTTCTCTTTCTGTCTTTCCTTATGTTATTCTTTGTTTCTTTCTTCTATCAATTTCTCTTATGTTATTCTTTGTTTTTATCATTCTATCACTTCCTCTTTCTATATTTCCTTGTGTTATTCTTTGTTTCTTCCTTCTATCACCTTCTATTTCTGTCTTTCATTATGTTATTCTTTGTTTCTTCCTTATATCACCTTCTCTTATGTTATTCTTTGTTTTAATCATTCTTCAACTTTCTCTTTCATTCTTTCCTTGTGTTATTCTGTGTTTCTTCCTTCTATTACCTTCTCTTTCTGTCTTTCCTTATAACATAAGAGAAGGTGATAGAAGGACGAAACAAAGAATAACATAAGGAAAGACAGAAAGAGAAAGTGATAGAATTATTAAAACAAAGAATAACATAAGAGAAAGTGATAGAAGAAGGAAACAAAGAATAACATAAGGAAAGACAGAAAGAGAAAGTGATAGAATTAAAAAAGCAAAGAATAACATAAGAGAAGGTGATAGAAGGAAGAAACAAAGAATAACATAAGAGAAGGTGATAGAAGGACGAAACAAAGAATAACATAAGGAAAGACAGAATGAGAAAGTGATAGAATGCTTAAACAAAGAATTACATAAGAAAAGGTGATAGAAGGAAAAAAAAAAGAATAACATAAGAATAGACTGAGGAATAAACAAAGAATAACAAAAGAGAAAGTGATAGAATTATAAAAACAAAGAATAACATAAGAGAAGGTGATAGAATGAAAAAACAAAGAATAACATAAGAATAGAAGGAAGAAACCATGAATAACATAAGGAAAGACAGAAATATATAATAATAGAAGGAAAACAAGGAATAACTAAACGGAACAGGCCACGATAATGACGCCATAGAATCATGATTGAGATCTCCGTTCGTTCAATCGAATTTTAGCGACCGTGATTCTGCAGAATCATGATACAAAACGATTTTTTTTCTTCAGCGTGACATGTTTGTGTTTTTAAACACGTTTATTTTTTACAACCGACGAAAAAATAGCTTGAACGAAACGTGTTTGAAACTAACCGTCTTTAAAAATCGTGATTCTAGGGTGAAAAGTGTCGATTGAACCATGGACCTATTACGGATGGACATTCAACGTGATTCTTTCTTTGATCCAAAGATAGTCACTGCCTTCTGATTATGTGCATCTTAATGAGAACATTCAGCTGTTTTGACAATAACGACTGCGTAAGCATTTTCGGTCATTGGCAAAGGAGCAGTTTCCCTCTCTTTGGTTTTTGTTTGGATGGTGTGCTCTGTAAGAGTGTGTCTTAAATAAAAGCATCTTCAATGGGGAGCAGCAAAGTTGAAAAGCAGACGATTTTGGTGATATGAAATGTATTATTACTGATTTGCAAACTTTCGCACACACCTATGACCTTATAAAACAATTAGAAAGCCATGATCTGTATCAGCCCTGTGCGTTGTAACTCTGGAATATTATGAGGAAATAGGGGGAAACGGGATTTTAAATCACAACCAAAAAATTCAAAAATAACCTCTATCTGGTAATATCAACATATTTTTCAAAATAAAATACATTTACAGTACACGGAACAACAATTTCCGATTATAAGCCAGAACTGCACATCTATTTTCCATGATTTAGGCGAGTTATTATCTTCTGCGCATGTAGATTAACATGTGTAAAATCACTATCTTGATTCTGTCCCGGCTTTTTGGCGGTGACCATCATGAGATCAAAGTGAAGAAACATGTAGGGAATGTTATTGAGACGACATTGACGGAGACAATCACAATGAATTCGTTAAGAAAACGATGAATGTCTATCCGTAATAGGTCCATGATTGAATGCACCCTTATGTTATTCTTTGTTTTAATCATTCTTCAACTTTCTCTTTCTTTCTTTCCTTGTGTTATTATTTGTTTCTTCCTTCTATCACCTTTCTCTTAATTCTGTCTTTCCTTATGTAATTCTTTGTTTCTTTCTTCTATTTCCATTCTTATGTTATTCGCTGTTTTAATCATTCTATCACTTTCTCTTTCTGTCTTTCATTATGTTATTCTTTGTTTCTTCCTTCTCTCACCTTATCTTATGTTATTCTTTGTTTTAATCATTCTTCAACTTTGTCTTTCTTTCTTTCCTTGTGTTATTCTTTGTTTCTTCCTTCTATCACCTTCTCTTTCTGTCTTTCATTATGTTATTCTTTGTTTCTTCCTTACATTACCTTCTCTTATGTTATTCTTTGTTTTAATAATTCTTCAACTTTCTCTTTCTTTCTTTCCTTGTGTTATTCTGTGTTTCTTCCTTCTATCACTTTCTCTTATGTTATTCCCTGGTTTAATCATTCTTAAGCTTTCTCTTTCTTTCTTTCCTTGTTTTATTATTTGTTTCTTCCTTGTATCACTTTCTCTTTATGTTATTCTTTGTTCTATTATTGCGATCTATGCTCAAAACAGCAGCCAGCAGTCGGCAGTAAACAATTCAGGAAAGCGCGCTCCCCGGCGCGCTCCTAAGTTGACCTACACTTCCTGGGTCAAACTGCGCAGTGTGATGCGCAGTTGTAGGGCTCGAAATGAGCTAGAATCAGCGTTAATGAAAAATGGCTTGAACGCTCTCCCGCAGTAACCGTGTTTTGTAACGGCGTTTTGATTTGTGATTCATGTTTGTGATTCTAGCTTCGAAAAATCGCTTGAACGCACCCTTACAATCTCAATTTGTATCATCGACAATCTGCGGCTCGCTGAGCGCTGGCTAGCCTCGATCGCCACGTCGTCGAACTTTGCCGGCCTCGTCCTCTTCGATATCGTTGCGACGCGTTGTCAGCTTGCTAGGCGCAGACGATATACGTATACTGTACGTGCGTACATACATAAATCATACATATTACGGAGACGTCATGACTAGTCTTAGGAGGAAGCGCTTTTATTTTTAAAACTATTGATTAAACACTCACGTTACGTTTTGGTAGACGTGATCATTCGTGTTTCACAGGCGTGGAAAAGAACGAATGATGGGCCCTCCACTTCGTAAATTAGAGTCACCTATCTTACGAAACAGCTCAAAACGTAAACGTGACACGTGAAACGTGACTGTCCGTTGCAAGCCCAAGCAAAACTAGCAAACAAATTAAATTGTTACCAAAGAAATTTCACGTTAATAGTCACTTTAAAATATTGAGGCCATTGAACGAGGTCATTCATCGAGGTCACGCGAGCGAGGCACTAGACATGAACAATCATGACGTGTAACAATCATGCCGAGGCCACAATATTCATGGAATGTTTAATGCAAAATATCATAACTACAGTGAATGAAAATAAAAAATACATAAATACATATAATTAGAAAAAACAGTCTTACAATTACAAACTGCAAATAAGATGTGTTTTTAAGGCCTTTCTGAAGGTAATAACTGATGGAGACTGCCTGATTCTAGGTGGTAGATCATTCCAACATTTTGAAGCAGATAAAGTAAATGTCCTATCACCGGCTAATGTGCGGGTAACTGAATATGTGAGACGGAGAGGATCACTGGCTGACCTCAATGCCCTGGTATGTGTATATAAATTCAAACAGGTATCTAAATATTGTGGAGCTTGATTATTGAATATTTTGAATACAAACAAGAGTTATTTAAAAATTATTCTTTGTTTCAAAGGATGCCAGTGTAATGATCTCAAGAGTGGCTGAGATGGATGGTCCCTAGAAACCTGAAATATCAATCGGGCTACCCAATTTTGTAGCCGTTGCACACGAATCAATTTATTTGAGGGAGTGGAAGAGAGAATCCCATTACAATAATCAATACGGGATAGAACTAGAGAACGCACAGCATTATGACAGGCAGACTGGTCAATAAACCTTCTGATTCTGGCAATATTCCCTAAACAAAACGTAGCCATACAACATAGTGAGAAATATGGTGAGACATCGACATGCAAGAATCAAATACAACGCCAAGGTTTCGTATTGTTTTTGAAGGGCTAATGAGTGTGCCACCAACCTTCAACTGAACATCTGGAAGACTACGCCGATTGTGAGCTGTAACAGCAACAACAAAATCGGTCTTTGAATCATTTAATTTTAACTTATTTACTACCATCCATTGCCTAATATCTGAAATACAAATTTTAAGTTTGATAAGTGCGCCATCAAGAACTTCTAGAGTCTTAGGATCAAAGGAAACATATAACTGTATGTCATCAGCATAAAGATGATAATTAATACTATGATGTCGGACGATATCTCCAATAGGAAGAGTATAAATTGAGTATCCTATGGGTCCTACTATTGATCCCTGGGGGAGTCCAAATTCTATGGTTGTGAGGTTTGACAATTTGCCGGCTATGTCAACTTTGGAAGACCATCCAGAGAGGTATGAATGAAACCAGGACAAAACTGTTGACCTAACACCTGTCCTTTTGAATAAACGAGATATAAATATTTGATGATCGATCGTATCGAATGCGGCTGATAGATTTAACAGTGCCATTAGAACTACCTGGTTTGAATCAAGGGCAAACATTATGTCGTTTTTTACTTTTATTAGAGCTGACTCGGTACTGTGATATGACCTATTAAAGCAGATTGAAAAGAATCAGAAAGATAGTTAGATTCAATGTGATGAACTAATTGTGTACATTTTGCTTTCTCAATGAGTTTACCTAAATATGTTAAGTTTGACACTGGTCTATAATCTCTAAGGTCATTTTGGTTCAAGCCTAGTTTCTTCAAAATTGGTCTAATTATTGCTGAGTGTGCTCCGTTGAGGAAAGTACCTGTGGAAAGGGATTGATTGACTATGTTTGTAAGCAATGGTAATAAATGATCAGAGTTCATTTTCATTAGCCATGTTGGGATGGGATCAAGTCGACAGGATTTAGTAGCCATGACATGATGATTCTAGACAAATCTGATTGTGTAAGCAACTGAAAATTTTCAAAAAGAGGAATGTTTTCATTTAGAGTGTCACTAAACTGGGTATCAACAGGTACATTACAAGTATCTATTTCGTATCTTATCTTTCTTATCTTACCAAAAAAAAATAAAGAAAACTAGGCAGATGCAATATGAATGATGAAAGTCTCAATAGATCCACTCAGGGACGTGATAGAGAAGGACTTGTATCAAGCCGGTACTACCGCCCTATTTCCAGACTTTCATTTGTATCAAAGCTCATTGAGAGGGCGGTAGTCAGCCAAATTCAAAATTATCTAAATGAGAATAATTTGTATAGTTCTGCTCAATCTGCATATAGAGCTTTTCACAGCACAGAGACAGCTCTTGTTCGTGTCCAAAATGATATCTTGTGTGCTCTCGATAAGAAACAAGAAACAATATTAGTGCTTTTAGATTTTTCTTCTGCGTTTGAAACAATTGATCGTCATTGTCTTGTACAACGATTATCCTCACGGTTTGGGATAAGTGGAACTGCTTTGCAGTGGTTCATATCTTATTTGACTGGTCGTTCTCAGTCTGTTTCAATTAATTCTGTCTCCTCGAAGAAACACAATATGTGGTGCGGGGTCCCACAGGGCTCTGTCGCCGGCCCGTTACTTTTTATTATGTTTACGTCTCCCTTGCAAGATATCATATTGGCTCACAATATATCATGTATGACATATGCAGACGACGTGCAATTGTACCTAACATTTGATTCTGGAAATCGCTCTTCTTCTGTTCAGAAGATGGAAAATTGCTTAAAGGATGTTAGAACCTGGGCATTTCAGAATAAGCTTTCTCTTAATGACTCTAAAACCGAATTTCTTCATTTTCATTCCAAGTTTTGTTCTCATGTCCCACAAATCAGTTTACGAATTGGGCAGTCTGTAATTAAGCCATCCGTTATGGCCCGTAATCTTGGTGTTGTTATGGATTCTTCCCTTACTTTGTCTAAAAATGTTGATGCCATTTGTAAATCTGCTTTTGTAGCTATAAGGAAAATAGGGACAATTCGTAGGTTTCTCGACCAGAATACAGCCCATCGTCTTATCCATGCTTTCGTCACATCTAGGCTAGATTGTTGCAATTCCCTTCTCTTTGGTCTTCCTGCAAAAATAACCTCAAAGCTCCAGCGTATCCAAAACACAGCAGCTCGTCTTGTTTCTTGTGTTCCTCGTACTTCTCACATTACCCCTGTTCTTCAAAAACTTCACTGGCTTCCTATCACTTCTCGCATTACCTACAAAATCCTCCTCCTTACTTTCAAGACTTATCATGGTTTTGCTCCTTCATATCTTTCTGAACTCCTTCCTCGATACACTCCTGTCCGGACTTTGCGATCTGCTTCTCAATCTCTCCTCTCTCGGTCTCACACTATTTCATACAAACAGTACGGTCAACGTTCTTTCGTTTATGCAGCTGCTTTTCTTTGGAACAATCTCCCCCTTCAAATTCGCAATGCTAGCTCTGTAAATTCTTTTAAAACAATGCTAAAAACACATCTCTTTAAGTCTTGTTCCTGAATAGCTCTTTTGACCTTTTGCCTTTTAATATATTTTGTGTAGATTACCGTAGGATACTATTAATTTAAGAACTATTTGTATTTTGGTTGTAAGTGATTTGTAATTATGTACATGTATTATTTTCATTTGCAAAGTTTAATGGTAATTTAAATTGATATAATTTGTAATGCAAATTCTGTTTCCTTTACTTATCAGCTATTTTCTTCTAAACCGCTTAGAGGCAATTTTGCAATTTGCGGTATACAAATATCTTATTATTATTATTATTATTATATCAAGCCGTTCTCCTTTGACCCCATGCTCCAAGCCGCCGGAAAGTTATGCGCTAATCTGCAACTGTTGACCAGGTGGTGAGATAAAAGAGCGCATGAAATTTTAGGATTTAGAATTCCTACATCAGAAAATGGTATCAAAGCAACTGTTCGCTGTCCCTTCCAATGATTTCTCATCCATTGTTGAATGTGTAAAGAGTAGAACAAGCGAACACAAACTTGTGTAATTTCATTCTTTTTTAAACTTGAAAAATACAAAAAACACGCGAAAACACGTATTAGCAAACTTAATGTTATTGAAGATTGTAAATCATGGATCAAATAACGGGACATTAAAGCATGCACAAATTAGCGCATCATCCTAAAATATTGAGTTTTTGACAGGATGTAATTTTTCTTTTACCAACTCTGGCACACAATTTAAAGGCAGGACGGAGTTCTAAATTTGAAAATTTGTTTGATGCACTATTCCCAATAAAATCCACATACAAAGTTCTTAATTTACACTGTAATTTTGCCGGTAATTTAATATTTTGTAATAAATGTAAAACTGGTGCCTGGCTTCCGAAATTCCCCGCAGTAGAAGCGCGGTTCGGAGCATAGAACTTCAAAGCCAAGTGGAATGTTACACATCCCATTGTTACGCTTTAGAACTCAAGAATGCGTTTGAATAAATTACAAGAGTTTCGCCTCCTTTTCTTTCACCTCCCTGAATAGATGAAGTAAAGTGCATATATAGGCACAGTATACATACAAGGCATAGCCTACATGTACATGTACAGGTACAAATGGCTTACAGATTCAGTGTGGGTCATCCTTTGGCTAATCTTGTGTCTGTCTGTATGTGTGTCCTTCCGTTTGTTTGACGGCGCTTTTCTCCGTGGATACCTTGAATACCAAAGCTTCTGGAAGAAAGCAGTCTCCAGCTGCCAAGCTTCCAGTTCTAACTTCAAGGGGGGGGGGGGGATGTCCCAGCTTCCGGGTCTTGCACCATAGTTATTTTACATCTGTATCTTGCTTGCTGGGTCATATCAGGATTGTCATAATTGGAGTGTCAACTGGGAGAAGGGTGAATGATATTGCTCCCCCGGCCCCCCCACTCAGGTTTCAAAATGACCGCATGCGTGTTGCCAAAATGTCCTTTTCGTAACAAAAGAAAAAGGTCGAGCCGTATTGACTTTACACACCGGACTTTTGCTGAAAAGGGGGGGGGGGGGGGGGGGGGGGTCGGTTGGAACACGCATATGCGTACCCTAAATAACACTGAGTGGGGGGGGGGGGCCGGGTTGAGGACCCTGTGGCTAAATGAGGCTTGCCTGAGTTTGGTGTTGCACCTGGGTTTGGTCAGTTTGAAAGCATGCCATCTCGTTGTTGAATTGATTGCAGGTGTGAATTTCGCCCATTCCCAGTTTTAAAACCCCCAGATTGCCGTGAAGAGGTTTATTTTAACAAATTTTGTCTATTTAGGGGTTCTAAATTAAAAATACGTAAGTTTCTATTCGCTGATCCAACAGGGAATAGGAATGCTTTGTAGGCACATTGTACAATGACGATCAGCGCACACGCGGGGATTCGATCGTCACATGCAATGCCGTGATCCTCAAACAGTCACTGCGGGTAGTGCGGCACGTCACGTGAGCGGGCAGCTCTCGCCGAATCTCTGCATGGAGATTAGGCTTCATTTATAGTCCTTTTGAAAGTTCCTTCGGAATCACACGAGTGTATATAGGCCTACATGCAATAGTTGTCCGGTCATTAATATCTGGGAGGAAATAAATTACATGATTATATTTTGACATGCCTGGCAAACAAACCAACCAGTTCAAAGATTTTGCCATGTATTTTGCTTTACTAAATATTTTTGATTTTGTGTATAAATATTATTGTGTGTCATGACTTTGTATGAGGGTCGTAGGCGAATTGTATGTCATGACTTTCGTAGGCAAATTGTGTGTCATGACTTTGTATGAGGGCAGGGTCGTATAGGCAAATTAACCGACACGGTTCAAATTGGTTTTAAAATCTCACTCAATCGAAACAAATGTATTTGCCAGGTAGTGTATCTGGACACTTGATTTTAACCGGCTTCATATTAATGTCGATCATAATTAGGAGCAACTTTCGAACGATTTTCTTTTGAACCTTATAGGTAAACGGGGATGTGCCGATCTAATGTGTGACCTTTTCGCCCCCCAAATCCCTAAACACGGGGTATGATTTTGGGCCGAAAAAATCTGTTAAAGGTATACTATGTCCAATTTGCAATTAAAAAAATGAAATTTTAAATTCCAACGGCATCTGAAAGACAATACTAATTTAGATCTTCCCTCAAAACGAAAGGGTTTGAAAATGGCTTTAAATGGGAAAATAACGACCATTAGTTGTCGAATCGACTTAAGTGACTGCAATCGCCTAAGTACCGAATGGTCAACGTTTAGTGCTGCACAAAGATTCAATCAATTTAATTTTGGCCTTTACAAGTATTGGTTATTGATGTAGCCAATTGCTCATCGGTACCCGTTACAGCTCATTTGTTTAATGTTATTACCAAAGAAAAAAAGATGTCGGTCAGCCACTCAATGGTGTCTGATAACAGTGAATTTTAGAAGGTAAACGGATTTCCTTGTATAATGTGAATATTGGGATACTGCTAATGTTACATTTCACACTTATTCACAGATAGGACATACATGACATATTCATAATCTCTCCAAAGTTCTACATAATCTGATGTTGGCCGGCAAAAGGGACATAGTATCTTTAACATGGGATATGGTTTTGTAATTTTACTTTTTAGACTGGATGCCAATTGTGTCGCTAAGGTACACATTTGTTTAGTTGATAACCCCCCCCCCCCCCCCCCCCAGCTGATAATAAGTACCCTTTTCCGCAAAAATTACCATGAAAATTAGGTACAGGTTTGGTGGCTTCAGAACGGCACAGCCCCGTCGGAACGGCAAATCTGCCGAGTGCCCCTCCCCCCCCCCCCCAGCAATCCCTTTGATAAAAAGCTTGCTCATTCATCCCTTTGATCATTCCAGGATCATTTGTTTGATGAAAGGTCAGTTTGTTACGGGTAAAATTTGAATACTAGGACACTGCTAATGTTTACATTTCACATTTATTCATAGATAGGACATACATGACAATTCATAATCCATCCAAAGTTCTACATAATTTGATATGTTGGCTGCAAAAGGGACATAGTATCTTTAACATGGGATATGGTTTTGAAATTTTACTGTTTAGACTGGATGCCAATTGTGTCGCTAAGGTACACATTTGTTTTGTGGATAACCCCCCCCCCCCCTGATAATAGGTATCCTTTTCAGCTAAAATTGACCCTTAAAATTGGGTACAGGTTGGGTGGCTTCCGAACGGCACAGCCCCGTCGGAACCAAGCCGAGTGCCCCCCCCCCCTCCCCCCCCCCCCCCAGCAATTCCTTTGATAAAAAGCTTAAATTTAGTTTGCTCATTCATCCCTCTGATCATTCCCGGATCATTTCTTTGAAGGAAGGTCAATTTGTTACGGGTAAAATCTGCTAGTATGAATATAAAAGGGACTGTTAAAGCTTACGCTTGAAACAATTCAACGACGGGGATTATATTATCTCCTTCTGCAGCGTTCCAAAATGTTGGTCCTGAATGGATTTTGAGTGCAAATACAGTGCGGACGCAGAAAAGGTGAACATAATCAATTTGTCTGGTGGGAAGGGAGTGGACGGCATTGTTTTTTATGAACATGGGAGTAAAGACACTGGGTAAATCACCATTGTTAAGCCGGTACACGAAGATGCCAATAGTGACCGGGCAGCGATTTTTTTCCCAAACAGGTTTACCTATAAGCGTAAAATCCTGCCTCCTGATTGGTTCAGAGGTATACGCATCATGAATATTCATGACTGAGCTGGAAAGATACTAGTAGTATTACGCATGCGCGTGACACAATATGCTAGCTAGCTGTGTACATTCACTGCATGCATCGGCATAGAAAATAAATTGAGACTTTTCAAACTTTCATAACTTTCTCATTTTGTAACCAATTTTGATGGAACTTTTTAAAATTGCTTATCTCTATCCTCTCTTTTCATTGAAATTGATTTTCCCCCAGGGTTTCATTATCCTTTAATATTTCCCAAATTTGATTGTGAGCACACAAATACAATCACTGGCATATAAACAATTTTGTCAAGTAAATTGTACCAAGTTAGATTTGATGTGAGTTAATCAAGTTATAGGTATAGTGCTCAACAAATGCTATGGAAATTGTTAAGAACTTATATGAGACACAAAATAATCTTTAGGATAGAATGAAGGCACATCATGACTTTTGAAGAAAATAAATGGAGGCATGAGTGAATTTTCAAGTAAGATATTATCTCACGCATATAGTCATTTTAATGACTGATGATTTGATTGGCTAATTTAGATTTTAGTTCATTCAAGATACCTTTTGTTCATTTAAGAAAATGGTGACATTTTTCATAGATTAATACTAGTAATACATACTTATAACTAGAATGTATTGACAAAGAAAGATTATTAATAGAACAACATCTTGAAAATAATTTAGGTAAAAGTTCATACTACTTTTTTTATGTGAAAGGTGATGCTAAATTCTTGCACATAGTGTTGATGTCTAATTTTGAATCTGAGAATAAATAGTGAGAGTTCAGGTTTTAATTAAAATTGGGATTTTTCTTTTTTAAAGGTTATACAAAGTTTTGGGAATTTTTCAAAATTGGCTGGATAGTGATTCTTTACATTTTTGATATATTTGGGTGCCCCTGTGGATGTTTTATAAAAAAATAGAAAATTTAGCCCCTAAAACACTTCTGCTTCCGAGATAAATTGAATATAAAAATGTACCGGTGCTCTCGGTATATTTTAATGAATTTCAAATAGCGCCTACGGCCATGGAATGGTAGCTGCGACCATGAAAATCTCAGAATATGTAGTTGTGATATCTAATATCCAAACGGGAATAACCAAAAGGAACCAGAACCACTGATATGTCAGGATATCATGCCCAGAGCAACACAGTGGCTTTGACCCACACCCAACCATCTCCTGTCTTGAAGGACCATCCTGTTAAGATATTTCATACTCATTGTGTGTGTCTATTGTGTATTCTTGACAGCTAGTGTGTGCATTTGTTGCTAATGTGTTTGTAAATACATGAGGATGGATGGGTGTGTGTTTAGAGAGAGAGAGAGAGAGAAAGAGAGTGTTTGTATGTAAAGCCTATGTGTGAAATTGGAATATTAGTGTGTGCACTGTAAGTGAACTCTTTGTAACAAAATCCGCAGTGTAAAAATAAATGTGGAAAACTTTACAAACCGAACATGCACCAGAACACCCAGAAATGTTCACAAACACACAGACACCCCCCCCCCCTTTCACCCAATAAACATTCCTCACTCCACATGCAGCTCACCTACATTTTGTACACCCTAAATGTATACCTCTGAACTAATCGGGAGGCAGGATTTTACGCTCATAGGTAAATCTGTTTAGGAAAAAAAAATTGCGACCGGCGAAGACAATAATAGTACAAATCGGGTATTTTTAGTATGATGTCAGTGTGGAAAGATCCATCAGCAAAGATAATTGTTCGTATTGATTTTTTTTTAATATTGAAAATGTTATCAATATTTACTTTCAAAGTTTAAAACACCTCCAAAGAAGAACAAATTTGATTATTATTGAATGTGTAATATTTTGTCCCCTCTTTCCAATTTATAGTCCTCAAGTAATAGTGTAATATGGTATAACCGACGTTTGATGGCAGCTCTGTATCAATATTGTGCCCCCCCCCCCCCTTTTGCAGCATTTTCAGATTTCAGCTTCATATTTTACTGCTGTTCATATGTCAGTTTTCAAATATTTCTTGATAACACTTAAGCATTTTCAGATTGTATTACAATACCCTCACCTGTTGTTCTTTATTCTATAAATTTCATATAATAGGTAGATCAGAGCCCATTTCATAAAAACTGATTTTGAATAACATTTGCCAAAATGCTATGACAAATCTTTTCACAGCTAATCAAACGTTCATTGCTTTTAAAAGCATCAGTTGTGTAACTTTGTTTCGATCAGAAAATATGAAACCGTATATTCAGTGAGACATGTAGGTAATGTAAAACTGCAGGAATGTCTGACCTAAAGGCAAACTTAAACCCTGGACATTCTAGACTGATTAATGGAACTACAACATATCCAAAATAATGATACCCAACACAATGCTTCTATATATTGGGGTTACTTGTCTTGCTAAATGTTTATTTTATGAAGGTTCATAATACCAAAACCTAAATTTCCCATGGTTCACATTTCTAAAAATCAGTTCCGGTTCCATTTCATTTTCGGAATTATGTAGCTTCGAAATTATAAACCCTTTTTCCTTTTTCCGACTTTATTAATCCATTTTTATTTTCGTAATTCTGATTGCAATTTCGCTGCCAGAATTATGAACGTTTAACAAAACAAGATGTGACTGGTTATATCGAGTTCAGTTGTAATTGTTTTGTTCATGACACACTTTAATACCCCCTTTGAGGGAAAAAAAACCCCTGGAACAACACCTTTTTGGGATCACAATGTCCTGTTTGGATGACATGCTTTATAAATGCTTTTAAATCTCTCCTCAACTCTTTGAGGTGTTGCACCCAGACTTGTCTGATTACGCAACAACAGAACCAGAGAGACCACGCAAGGTTTATATACATAAGTTATAGCTGTATTCAATCCATTGCTTCCAGTCCATGTATTTGCTATTAAAGATGTGTTTCTTCCTATATCTGAAATACGAGACATATCAAAACACCTGCAAAGAAGAAGAAAAAATGATTTTGATTTGTTTCTCAATGCTTTGTTCCCTCTTTAGACAAGTTTTAGTTGTTTCAATCATGTAAACATTGCATCTGAAAATATCCATAATCCTATAGCGCAAATTGAATTAAATTCATGGATTTTTAAGGTATCTGAAGTTCTCAGCATTATATGAGTCAATTACCTTTATGTTATGTTTAACTGTCAATTTTGTATGTACAATTAATCTTTCTGAGATTATGAGAAGCTAGGAAATGGCCTCTACCAATGGACATAAATGCTTACTCTTCTACATACTTAATTGTGAATAAAGTTGGAAGGAAGATACATTTTATTCTAAACATGCTTTAATTTATTTTCAGCCGATAGAGCAAAAAGGAGAAAAAAGGTCTGATGATTCAACGACAAAACTTGCTGTCCCATCCAAGGTTTGTGTGCTTGAGATTTTCAATAAACAGAAATGCCTATCACCCTCAATTGATTAGCTTTGAAAGTTATACAATAAGAAGGCAACAAGCTCGTGTAATTTCCATTATCAGATAAATCTGTCTTCCCCATTGAAAACAATGATTTAGAACCTTAGATACCAGACACAATGCTTTGATACATGTTTATGATAATATCGGGATTATTAATTTGTCCAAAGATTTATTTTTCTGTAGGTTCATATATCCGAAATACAAATTTCCCATACCTTTAATATCCGGGGGAGGGGAGGGCGGGGGGGGGGGGGGGGGTCTGAAACAACCCTCTTTGGGATGAAAAACTTCCATTTTGATCACATGCTTTCTAAAAAGGCCTTTATATCCCTCCTAAACTCTTTTCATATCATCAAGCTTCATAGATCTAGAAAAGAAACATGAACACCTCCAAAGAAGAACGAATTAGAATTAAGATTTAGCATTTTTTGAGTTTATTATAATACTCTTATGTTATTTTTTCAATAAATCTCATATAATGGGTAGATCAGAGCCAATTTCATATAACAATTGCTAAAATGCTATGACAAATCTTGTCACAACTAAACAAATTTGCATTGTTCTTAGTGGCAGTAGTTGTAACTTTTTATTGATCACAAAATATAAAACCGTCTATCATTTGGACAAGTACGGTAAAATATTCAGTTAGACATGTAGGTATTGTACAACTGCAGGAAATGTCAGACTCATAGACACCCTTAAAGCCGTGACATTAATGGTACGAAAATACTCTGGACTGATTAATTGAACTACAACATATCCAGAACAGAATCAGTAGTGAAACAATTATTAGATATATTACTTGTTGTGCCAAGATCAACTTTCTAAGGAGAAAATCATTCAAAACTCTTATCTTAATGGTTGAGAAACAACTTAAATGAGAAAGAGCCATCCAAACAAAAATTAAAGAAAAAAATGACGGAGTTGCCTTTACAAAAAGCTTGTGTGGTGTTTAGATTTCAAGGAATTTCCGCTTTAATTTTAATACCAACATATTGTCTAGTGTCGAAGCTTTATACCAGATTTGGCAGCCGCCTTCTGCCTGATATTATGTTAGAGCCGATTTTCCTTGCCACATTGCCCCGAAAAATTTGTTTATTTTGGTCCGCGGCTGAGTCATGAAGGATACGAGGTCTTAAAATTACGGCGCGTGGGGGCGTGTGACAATTGTTCTGACACCACGAACCAAAATAAACCACTTTTTTGTATAAGATATAAAATAAAAACAGGCAGAAGATGGCAGCCAAATCTTGTATCAAGTTAAAGCTTAGACATCAGAAGAAAAAAATTAGTAATAAAATTAAAGTGGAAATCCCTGGAAATCTAAACATTTCCTCTGGATTTATTAAAAACATGGATAATTAGTCAATTTTTCAGTGAATTACCTTATAATTTATTATGAAGATTGTGTTTCTATCATGTTTTTTAATCCATTCATGCAGTGTAATGATCTATCAGGAATATGTGAGAGCAAATCCTTATCAATAGCTTTAAAACCTCATGTTAAATTGAAAGATTTGTTTTCACAATAGACCAATAGGAAACGCATTTGTGTGAAAAATCATGTATTTTACCGACTGAAATATTAAAACATATGCTATATAGTGCTGAATCCATTGAGGAGAGTCATGGATAATATATCATACACCACGGGCACCTATGCCTTCCATTAAAATGTTGATGGTCCCTTTTCTTCATTAATGTAAATATGGACTTCGGAAGGGCTCATTGTTCTTGCACCCTGGTTGAAAACTTTTTTTTCTAGTCCATCCGCCTTGGAATAATCCAAGAGACAATTGGCAAAATATTTTTCTTATGATGTATTATGATGTAAATTCACATTATTGATGTTTTTGTTTATTTCACCAATTCTCGGTATAAGTTATTTTTAGAGTGTGAAATATCTTATGGCACCTTTTCATGTTTTCCTAATACCTTTTTATAGTCACAGGAGTTAGAAGGAGTTCTCCTTCGCACTCGAAGACTGATTTTGCATGATATGGAAAGTTATACATCTATCAGGCTTAGAGGAAAAGGTATGTGAAGAAATATCAGATGAGATTTAAAATCATTACGCGAAAATCATGGTGTTGGACTTGTAACAACATGAGTTTAAAAATCATTACATATACGATGTATTGCATTGTTATTGCTTCAAAAATCATCTAATAAATGATTTGGACGTCAAGCTAATCAAATTAATGAAAACTTATATCTTTAACAGACATACTGTTTGACGATGTAGGTATTTTTCCTTTTCTCCCAATTTCCTTTCTCCAAAATGTTCCACACAAAAAAGAAATGACAGGAATTTCTTCTTAATTAAAACACACAACACATAAATGAATTTGCCTGAAAATGTCTTATGTGCATTTTATAAATAATTCATTCACTATCTTCTCTCGTCAGACATTAAATAAAGGAGTAAATGTAAATAAAATGTTGAATTAGTTCATGTAAGGGTGGCTAACTTAAGGATGAACGTGTACTCAAAGCTAAAGTTAGGCAGTGACTAGAACATTTGGAATAAAAATATTCCAGTTTTCGTGTACCTGTAGCAATTACGAATGTTCAATATAAAGACATAGACCTGTACATGTTTGCATGATCATCATAGTAGAGGTGTTGCGGTCAAGTAGATATGGTACGCATGGTTTAGGGATCAAGTCCTGTTGTCCTGTTCTCCACTTGTAAATGGAAATCCTACATGAAGTTATTCTTTGTTCCAATGCTTTAGGGCAGCTTGGGTAAAACCAGGGTACTATAAGTAGAACTTCTCGTCAATGCCTTGTTTTTGTTCGCGTTCCAAATTCTTCTTCTTGACCTTCTGCCCTAAAATCCTATTCGTTTTGCACGCAGTGCTGGTTATTCCTATCTAGGTCCCTTTCTCGAGCCTGATTTGTTTCAAACTTGGTAGGCATAATGCCGGTAATCCAATCTAGGTCACCTGACTATTTTTTTCCGAAATCACTCATGCTTGACCGTCCATACGCCATTTTGTCTGTTTCTGGTCCGTTTAAAGGCCTTCATTTCTTTCTTCGTATCTTCACTATCTTAGATTCTACATACTTCTAACAAATTCCTCTAGATAGTCTAAGACAGGTACTTTCATGCGACGTATAACTTGCTCATAAAAATGCAATCCTCAAACTCAAATTCCAATCCAAAACCGACTCCGTCAAAAATCTCTAAAAAAAATAAAAAAATTGACCCCTAAAATTCTAAAATTGCCATAACTTTTTCATACCAATTCCGTTTTGTCTCAATTTTTACAGTTTCTAAATCGTATCATTGCACATTGCAATGCTGAATTTCACGCTCAAATTATTAAATAAATAGCGCCCTCTAAAGTTCTGAAAACGGCTTTCTTTCTGTGGCCGTAGGTCCCTTATGCGCGGCCAAATACTTGAAGATATGCCCTTTCCAGTTGCACTAAAATATACCCAATCACTGACCAATTTTGCGAAAAATGCTCTTCAAATCGGCAGTTTTTAAGAAAATTGCAAAATAACTTCAAAATGACTGTCTTTATATCTACATCAATGAATCTTAGCAGACAAATGTATCCATACACGTGACAACTATCTGCTAAGTTTTGTAAAATTTAATGCTGTTATCGCAAAGTTATCGCTCAAAATTATAATACGTATCGGGTATGACGTCATTTTTAAAGACCGCCTTTCGTCCCCTTTCCATCCTTTTTTTTTTCTTGAAATTTTGCAAGCGTAGTCTGGGTGTCCAAACGCAGGTCATCGCGGAGCCTTATTTTAAAAATCTGTCAAAGGGGAAATATGTGACTCCATTTCATACCCTGCATGATAATAACGTAAAGCCCCCATCGCACTAAACTAGTTCTCACTACGTTCTGGAAAATGTTGACAAACGGGCTCAAACTGTGTGCACACGGAGTTGAACGTATTAGCCACTGTTTAAGATCTGTTTAAGAACTTCATGGACGGGCTCTGACTGGCTAGGACGGGAGGGTGCTCTAGAACTGTGAGCCTATTCAAAATTTTCCCCGTCCTGCAATTAGACGGATTGACAACGTACTTAAAACGAGATGGACGTGCTTTAAACGAACTGATTTCCGTGCTATTAACGGAAATGTCGTACCTCGATCCTACTAGGAACGTGAAACAACGTAACGTGGTCGAACATCGAACAATTAGCAGTAGTATAAGCCCCATCACACCAATATAGTTCTCATTACGTTCTGTAACCGTCTTAGAAAATCGTAACGCAGGTTGTGGTCGGGGTAGAATGTTTGAATAATGTCTATAATACGTTCCTAGTCCGTTCATAAACAGTTCTCAATACGTACATCTCGTCTGTACTCCGTCTACAGTCAGTTCATGTTAAGTTCAGATCGGGTAAATTTGCCATTTACAAGCAGTACAAGCCCGTCCGTAGTCAGTTTAAACCCGTTCTTAACTAGTTGTTGGGTTACAAACTAGTTCGAACAAGTTGCGAACTAGTTTGTAACCCAACCACCCCGTTCGGAGACAGTTCTACATGTCCTCATCTCGTTCTTAGTGTGTTCGAATGCGCTCCTATAGCGAGTGAGCAATCACGTCCTGGCTCAAGGGCTATACAAATCCAGCGCGTTCATGCTATTCCTCATTCCCGGAGCCGTAGTTGAGATCAGGATAAAAAGTGTTTTTTATTGTTTAGGGGTCTTTCAAATATTACAGTGCTGATCAAGAAACCACCCCCCCCCCCCCATTTTAGATTCCATTTCTTATAGTGATTCTTAAAATAGATTTACCAAACTACCTTTAAAAATAAAGGTTACCATTTTTTGTAAACATTTTTTTGTGAATGTAGGGTGTTTATCAACTAGAAGTATATGCTAGATAGAGTATAAGATTGTGTCGTTCATTTTTATATCAATACCCTGCCGCAAAATTTGTATCAGATGTTATATATTGCTATCTAGTGTACTTTTCTGGGAATAAGGAGGCCACAATAATGGGTTGTTTGATTTTTTTAAAATTTTATTTAGGTAATAAATCTGGGCAGGACACTGTTTTGAGGAGTGCTGCTAGACAGGTGCTACATGTACATGTAGACAAGTGGATGAGCACCAGTGATGAGACTCATCTTCTACTAAGGGATGTCCCGTTCCTCCAAGATCTCATCTCCATACTGGCTTCATTGTGTCGGACAGTGGAGCATATCTCCATTGATTTACACATGATACATCCAGATCGATTTACCCACATGCCTATGCCTATGAGATCCGTCATTACAATTTGCATTAAGTCCCTGGATTGTAGAGAAACACTCCGTGAGACGCTACTGGCTGTCAGTAAATCTTTTCCAAAGGCAGAGAGTCTAGATCTGAAAGTGATGAATCTACATCTATACAATAAGGCATACATTCCTCAGTTCAATTCATCATCATCCTTGAAGGAGCTTAAATTAAGGTATGAGGTAAGGCCTTCAGATGATGTACCTGCAGACAGCCTGTTTATGGATATTTCTATCTCCTATCCCAATATTGTATCATTGGTGTTATCAGGCATTGGAAGATTTCCATCGGACAAGTCAGGCAAAGACATTTCATTATGCAAATTGCCACTTCTCACCAACATCCATCTTGAACCATTTAGGACGGATGATTGCTGCCGATTTGAAACATTACTGAATGTACTACATGTAGTGACAAGTCCACGTTTGAAGCTTGTTGAGGCAAAAAAGGTGCAGCTAGGAGGTGCAGAACTTACCTCTGTTAAGTGGTCACAAACATCTTCAGGTTGTGAGCTACAACTTGAAGGTGCATCAGCAGTTGTACCCATGGCTGACCTAATGCATCTTGTGTCCAATGAACTTGAAGGAGTTACTGTTCTGACGTTTGACAGGTGCAAGGTTGACATTCCTCAGAGTATCAGTCATCCACCGCAGAGTACAGGGGAAGAGAGTTCACTCCGAGAACTCAAGTTCTTAAATGTGGAATGCCCGTTGTCTCCAACTGACATCCAAAAACTTTCAGAGATGTATCCTAATGTAAAGGTCACAGTTGAACATGAAATTCAGGCATCAAATGAAGACTCTGAGGAGTTTACGAGGATGCCTTTCAAGCCGGAATGGAAGACCTTCCCATCCTCTCCACCCTCCCCAGCTTCTTCAATAGGTAAGTTTATTTAGATTATTCATGTATGTATTTTTGTTCTCTCAGAGCCTAATGAATAAAGGCTTGTTCACATAAACAGGGGTATACTGCAGCGGCTTTATACTCATGTTTTCTTTTTATCTGCGCTTTACAGTTTTACGTTCACTTGTAGGTTTGCGGAAAATGAAATAAACAGAATGGCAAAACAAATTTTAAAATAAATTGGACAAATAATTATAAAATTAGGAATGTTTGAAATATGAGATCACTAAGTCTATGCGAATTTCAAATTGGCAGTTCGTTCACTGGATTGTGACGTATCGTGAATTGCCGTTTGGTTTACAACCCGTTCGTCTACTTCCCAATTATAGGCAAAGAGCATTGGGTCAAAATAGGCTTAACTCATAGCCTGCCATAAGGCTGCTAGCACGCTATTGTTACTCTGCTTCTTGCATGCAGCACGCATTCGTAATAGCAGTTATTGTTCATGCCCATTGGACTGTGCCTAGTGTTTTGCACGCGCTATTGGTAGTACCATGGCGTTAATCCGATTATCTCGTTGTAAATCTGGCACTGGGGGGATTAGCCCTGTGGCAGGATAAGAATTAAACCTTGACATTTCTCATAACAAGCTGATTTTTTTTGTCCAGGATAGGTCCAAGAATATGTCTAGAATAACATACTAAAAGTCCTCATAAATCCTCCTTGAGCGTTTTCCGCAATCCAAGATGGCGTCCAAAATGACCGCCATTTCCTGAATTTCTTATAACTTTGAAACTAGATAACCCAAATACAAAATTTAAAAGTCAAAATATATGTTTTTAAGCATAGTGAACTCAATAAAATACATCATGATAAATTTTGAAACACACAAGTAGCTATAAACCACTTTAGGCCTTCCCAAAATCCAAAATGGCGCCGAAATCTGCCGCCATTTCCTGAATTTCTGACAACTGTGCAACTAGATAACCCAAATACACAAATTAAATGTCTATATATATGTTTTCAGCATAAGAAACTCAACAGAATACTAGTTAATACATTTAAAAAAAACAAAATTAGCAGTAAAACCTCTTGAGCCCTTCCTAAAATAAAAAAATGGCGCCCAAAATTGCCATTATGTTCTTTTCTGGTTGTCCGTCCGTCCGTACGTCTGTACTTCTCGTTCTCGTGATCGCGTTATCTCAAGAACCAATTGACGGATCACCACCAAATTTGGGTCATGTATGTATCTTGCAGAGCCAATGAACTGATTATAATTTGGGTTAATGAGGTCAAAGGTCACAGGGCTCATTATGTTTGCAAAAGTAGCTCGTGATCGCATTATCTCAAGAACCGATTGATGGATTACCGGCACATTTTGATCGTATATGTTTCTTGCAGACCTAATTAACTGATAAGATGTTGGGGTCATGTGGCTCATTATTAAGCAAATTAGTTTGTAAATGCATTGTCAATACTGACGGATGGATAACTATCAAACTCAGGACACGTATCTAACTTTATATCTTGCAGAGCCAATGAACTGATTAGATTTTAGGGTCAAAGGGCCATACATGTATTTGAAAAATAGCTTGTAATCATAATATTCTAAGAACTTGTTAATGGATTACATGCATCAAACTTGAATTATTAAAATTGCTTCTATCTTAATTTGTTAAATCGCTCTATGGTGGAGGCATTATTTTCGACTGCGCGCAGTCGAACATCCATTTATTTTTATTCATTAAACTTTTTTCCTTTAAAAAACAGTAATAATAAAAAAAAATATTAAAAAGCCGACCATAGATTTTAAGATTTGTAGTTCCGTCGAAAAGGGCAAAACAACATCTTTTTTGTTTACGCCTCGTCTAATAAAAATGTATTCGGCTCGTCATTTGGTCTAAGGACAATTTAGAATAAAATCCTTTTGATCTAATTTCCATTTGGTTTAATCTGTAATGGGTCCTCTACCCATTTGGTTTATTGTTCATTTAGTCTGATAACCAGTAAGTCAAATTCCCAGTTTGTCAAATGCTCATTTTGTCTACTTTTCATGTGGTCTAATAATCATTCATATTAGACATTATAGATAGTAGACAAAATGATAATTAGACCATGTGGATAGAAGACGGGCTAAGTTTAGACCATATGGGAATAGACTTATTGGGTGGTATATAAACTGGCTTTTATCCCAACAACCATACACAGTGACTTATGTATAGGAGGTTGTCCGCCACTACTAGACTTTACTGGTTCAGCTAATTTCAATCTTTTGAAAACTACAACTTGATTTATTTTATTATTTTATATTTTTTAATTCGATTTTGTTCAAACTTTAACCAGTTTGCTGCTCTGATTTTTTGCTTTCTTTTAGAGATGTTTGCTTTTAAAGGGATTCTGAAACAAGATCCTGGATTTAGCTCATGCTGCAATCATATTTATAAACCTTTAAGCCAGTCAGGAACCCCATGACTTTTACAAGCCGATCGCCTGTCTGATTATCAAGATATTTACGATTGGAAATCGAAATTAAAGTTTGGATTTTCCTAACGGTTTTTATAATACTACAGTCTGAAAACGAGTATGGTAAAACCGGTCACTCAAAGATTATTACTTTTTGAGGCACTTCTTGATCATTTAAAGCGCATGATATTTTTTGTCGGGGTTCAATATTACACCATATCAAAGACAGTTATAACACGTAAGGCAATGCATCCCAGATTTTACATTGTTAAACGATGCCTTTAAGGTAGGATTTCCCTTTAAAAAAATTGAAACTGTCACATTTGGATTGAATTCACTAAAAGCAAGCCTCAAGTAACACATGGGTCTTGGAATATTGTCAACGTACGTTTTAAATGAATAATGAAATATTGAAAGAAGAAGTGTTTGATTTTTTGTTTGAACATTATCTGTCAAGATAACCAACCTGTCGGGACACCCAGCAGGCGGGTTCACAAAAAGCCACCGCAATAAACTGTGGCATATGTAAATTAGCCTTTAGTTGGGATATACACGCAGACAATTTGTACAAATAAATTTTGAAATATTAGTATATAAATAATACACAGCAGTGAGGGCATTAGAAAGAATTACCCACACAGGGTATCTTTGGAACAGTCTAGCACGCCTGAGGCGGTAGCCGAGGGTGTTCGGACTGTTTTGAAGGTACCGATCGAGTGTGGGTAATTTTAGCAATGCCCGAACAAAATGGTGTGTATTATTTGTTTTATAAAATGATGTTTTATAACATGATTTTACTAATGACCAGTCATTAGAAATGGACAATGACCGGTCATTATCCGAATTACGCGTTAGGGAAAATAAAAGCCTGGTCACGTGTACGCTTTCAACCATAATCGTAAATACCATGATTCTTTGATAAAATTTGAAGATGTTTGTCACAAATCAAAATTTGAAATACAGATCTCACGTACGTATATACAATTACATTCTTACATACAAATGCATTGTGTTTACTATTTTAGTTGCTCTTTGTTTTATAAGAAAATAGAATTTGTAATCGTTATATATATGAGTAGCCTCAATGGAAAGGTTCTATATTCTGAATCCGTTATTGACTGATTTTATCTGAAAGATGCACTTGTTAGAGCCACAGCAAGGGTCCAAGTTCATGAAGAACAGACAGACACCCAGAACACTGAGGAAGAAGGAAAGGAGGAGGAAGAAGAGGATTACATTGCCGTGGAAAGCCTGGCCCGTGAAACAGGTTAATGTTGTGCTTTGAACAATATCAGCAGAAATTGATTTGGAGAATATGGAAAGAAAATCAATGTCTCCTTGGTGCTATCTGTTAATGTCCATATCATTCACAGACAGGGCGGAGACACAAAACAAAGAATAAAGTATTTGAATATTTTTTACCGGTTAAAGTGATTGGGTAACTCAGATTCTGAAACAAAAGCCTGGCTTTAGCTCATGTCGCAATGATTACCTTTAAGTCAGCCGGGAACCCTATGACTTTTACAAGCTGATCGCCTGTCTGATTATCAAGATAGTTATGATTGGAAATCGAAATTTAAAAATTTGTTTTCCTAACGGTTTTCATAACACTACACTCTATTGGGGATAAAAGTAGGTATGGTAAAACTGGTCACTCAAAGATTTTTACTTTTTTTGAGGCAATTCATGATTTTTTTTTAGGGGTTCAATATTACACCATATCACAGACATTGATAACACGAAGGGCCATGCATCTCAGATTAAACATTGTTAAACGATGCCTTTAATGCTTAATGTATTCGTAATTTGACGACAGCAGTAAACGCTCATGTATACATATATAAAACTGAGGACGCTTATGGGGTAATCATGTACAAATATACAACACTATCCACAGAGATGTGTCTAATAGGATAAAAGGCATAGTGAGTGGTTCTAGCAAGAAGAAATTTGTTTGTTGTTGGACAAAAGGCAGAAAATCGGCAAGTCTGGATAAATTACAATATTTTCTTTTATCTTATTATTTCGTTGTATTAATTACAACAATAATAATGACAGAACGGTAAAACGTAATTGTTTTAAATCCTTTAAAGGTAATACAAAGTGTTGGTATCGGGTCATGAATTTGGTTCGAATG
Source organism: Strongylocentrotus droebachiensis (assembly GCA_035222895.1). Classification (NCBI taxonomy): domain Eukaryota; kingdom Metazoa; phylum Echinodermata; class Echinoidea; order Camarodonta; family Strongylocentrotidae; genus Strongylocentrotus; species Strongylocentrotus droebachiensis. The sequence goes on from JAVYIG010006783.1 coordinate 49,447, forward strand.
AACATTCTGGAAGCATATGCGATCCATATAATATTCAGTGAACGTTGTCGCGGTTGAAATCGAGTCTAAAGTTATGAAATTGTAAATTAATAAACTCTTTATGATGTATAGTTCCCTCTGAATGTCAAGATATTAATTAAGCTATAAAACAATGTTTCTTGACTTAAATCGATCGATTGGCTGTTCCCGTTTGGAAATTACATATTACAACTACATATTCTGAGAGTCTTCATGCATGGCTAATTGTCAACGAAACGGAGTTAAGTCTTTTGTCAAATCTGCTTTTTGCTACGGCAGGCACCCAGTGAAAACGAATTCGTTTGTTAACATTATGAAAATGTAAGGGCTACTTTAAATAAACAGAACTTTGTTATTCCTCGCTCATTTTTCCTGATTGAGGTGTCATATGAAAGGGCAGAAACTCAACCTTCTAGAAATGTGAATTTTTCTTCGTTTCCTTCCTTCAAATTGCTTTTAATCACTCATGCGTGAAATATGCATCATCTGAGTAGCATCAACTGAAAGAGGAGACTCTAAGCTTTCCAAATATGTATCATTCATTAATTATGGTTGTGATTAAGTTATGATAAAACATCGATACTTCTCGGTTTCGTTTTTTCTGGGACGCACTGTATATATATATTTTTCTTTTTTTTTTTCTTTTTCGGGGAGGGGGGGGGGGGGGCTAATTGTTCTTGGAGGGTAATTTTTTTTTTAGGAGGTTAAGTCTTCGGGGATGGTTATCCTAGGGGGTAATTGTTCTAGAACCGTTAAAACCCTTAAAAAAGCTAGTAAAAGTTTTGGACGTAAAGCTAACCAAAATAAAATGAAAACAAATCCTGATTATACGGACATACTGTTTTGACCATGTCAATTTGGGTTTACAAAATTTTCTTTAGAAAAAGAGAAGAAATACAAATGTCAGGAATTTTTTCCTAGAATACACACAAAAAATCTACTTCGTCTGAAACTGAAACTAAAATTAATCCACACACATCTTCTGTCAGATATTAAATTAAGGAGTACATGTGAATTAAATGTAGACAGGTAGACAGAAGCTATGACATTTGGAATAAAATTATGCCAGACTTTGTGTACCTGTAGCAATTACGAATATTCAATATGAAGACATACACCTGTACAAGTTTGCGTGATCATCATAGAGATGTTGTGGTCTAGACAATATTCATGACAGATTGGTAAAAGGTAATTGTGCTTAATCCAATAAGTTGAAAAATAACATCATTCATATAAATTGCTAAATTCCAAAGATTGTATATCTAAATTCATATATTTTTCCACAACGTAGCATCTAAACTGAACAACAGTTAAGAAGAAATTGAAAAAGATGCCTTTTTAAAAGATAGAAACTTATTCCTGTCATGAAAATGATACTTCAGAGTAACATAGCTCTTTGTTGCTCTTTAAACCTATATTTAGTATTTTGCTAGAATGTTGAAGTATAATTATATATTGTATTGTTTGTGGATAGCTTGCAGAAATGTTTTAATGGAAATATCTCTTATGATTTTCAAACCAGATGAAGTAAATGTCAAACCAATTCACGGAAAGATGATGTGCTGTCGGCCATTTAAAGAAAAGAACTTAGCCCAGCAGAAGAAACCTGTCATCTTACGTGCACACCTCTATGAAGACCTCATAAAGAATAGCGATGTAAATTAATTTTGTGGCAGTTGAGAAATCTGCACTGTGGCAAAGATCTGCAGTTTTTGGTTCATACTTTTCAGAAAATACATTATTTATTGGAAGAATCACCAAATTAATCTACAGCTAAATTCCTATGTCTCAAAATGTTCGCAATACATTGCATTTGGTGTACAAAAGAGACTCTTAAAGGCCCTCTAAAGTGTTGGGGGCCCCAAATTCGTCCAAATTTTGATGGCCAAATTTCACTTGAATTGTATGATAATGTGAAAGAGGATGTCATTTAAGACACAATTCTGCAAAGATTTCCTCTCAAAAAATGTGTTTAAAGACAAATATTGATAAAAGAATACATAGTTTGGGTTTTCTGTTGTACGTAGAAAAGGCTAAAATTTGTATTCTTTTATATCTTTTATATTTTTCATCGTTATATGGCCATCAAATTTTGTGGGGCTCCCAACACTTTAGAGGGGCTTTAAAGTAGCCATTCTATACAAATTTAGCTATATATCAATGGAAAGCTTATAACCTCAGGAATTTGGAAAAAAGGAATACAGATTTTTGAATAGTTAATTAAGTCATAAATTAAAAACCAAAAAACACCAAAATTGTTCATCATTCATTTTCTTGCCCAAATCAAACCAATAAAATGACAAAATTAATGTGGACTAGGTGATTGTAGCATGTCCCCGAAACATAAACAAAAGCTCATAACCACTACATGGAGTCTATGGCTTTTGCTGTACAAGTTTTTTGCATGTTTTGATTGCTTTTCATGTATGTTCTTTGAATTAGATAAAGATAAACTAAAGTATAATGTTGCTTACGTTACATTAAACTGAAGAAAGAAATCAATGAAAATCATTACAAAAAATCTCTTGTTTAAAATTGAAACCCTGATTTGACTTTCACCACTTCTAGACACCTGAGATTACAGTAAGCCAAAGAGAGACGCTGGAGAAGCAACCTTCATGGCGTGATAGAGAAAGAGAGAGAGAGATAACTTAGGCATAATAGGGGGAGAGACATTTGACATGCAATGTTTATAATGTCTACTATCGAGAGCTTTAATAAGTGAAAACACAAGAGAAACAGAGCAAAACATATTGAAGTAAAATTGGATAACTAATAAGTTATGAATTTTTATAAAAGGTTTAAAAAACTGTGGAACTTAGAAAATCACTACACAAATTGCCAATTTGGTTATCAGTTTGTGACATCATAACCCTTGTTATCCCCCAAAACTTGATTTCCCCATACCTTTGCCCAGGTTATATGATTTGTATCATATTGTGTGCATGATATTGATATTTCACAAAATCTTTTATGAACTTAAAAGATTTGATACTTTTTTCTGAATATTGTATATTCATAAACATTGATTTTTAAATAAAAAGTTTATCAAAATTCACATTTTTCATGATTTAACAGAATAAAATAAATTACTCTATATTAGTGCATCCACACAAAAACATAGGGCATATTACTATTTATATAACTTGGATGCTGGTGTGAGGAAATAAGATTTTTTGTAGGGGGAATTATTGGAAATCAATATCAATATAAAGAAAACAATTGGTGGATAGTGAGGCAATTTTAACTACGATGACGTCATCAAAGGGAAAAATTGAGTAATTGATCTTGTGCAGATTGTCTTAGCTACAACATATAAACATTTGGAATAAAATCAACCATGCATCTATGAGTGACTGTCTATGAGTGACTCGGAGTGGCCGAAATTCTGCCATTCTGAGGCATCTTCCATCTATGAGATAGATTTAAGTTACAATTAAGTATGTTGCGTGATTTAAACTTTAATTTAGAGAAATTGGTTCATAAAATTGATGTGTTAAGCTTTGTTACTGCTTCCTGAAATACAGCCTGTATATCTATTTTTCTATTCTCTGGTAACAGTTGGTAAAAAGACAAGAAGAGGAACAAGAATTCGTACCTGCCCATCCAGAACAACAGATCTTTATTACGGTAGCAGAAGGGGATCTCAAAATGGCCTGTTTCGTAAAGGAGACAGTAATTGGGAAACCTGCTGTAAGTTCAGTCATGATTTTAAAGATTCTGGTTATATAACTCTGATACTCAATTATTTATAGTCGGGGGATTAACCCTATATAGCCCGGGAATTTCAATTTTTTTTGAGAAATTCACTCATTTGCATATTTATGGTAATTTATGCAAATATGGTAATAACATTCACATTTTTATCCATAAATCATATATTCTTCATATTTAAACATTAATTTTCACTACATATATGATGTAGGCCATTTGGGATAATAATACAGCCAAAAAAATTGGAAGAGCCAGGTTATTCCTTATGTTATCGATTGTTTTGATCATTTCTCATGTATTTCTATGTTTTTTTAGCTAATGTATTTTATTGTTTTTGTTGTTTTATTTCATTTCCAACTATAATTCAACTATTTTGACCCCAAAATAAACACCTAAACTATAAACAAGACCAAATAACCAATGTTTTATCTCTTTATTTGAAAAATGAGATTTCCATATGTTTTGTACACAAATCACAAAAATGAGCGGTTTTCGGGCTGACATGCAAAGACAAAAGGGCATGTGACTTTGTAATGGTAGGTCCGATTTTCGAAAAATTTCTTTCAAAAGATGCGCAAGACTCGAAAGAAAAAAGTCACAAAATTTCAGTCCAAGATTTTCTTGCGTTAAAAAATTATCGCGAAAAATGTTGAGGGGGGGCTTCTATAGCCCCCCCCCCCCCGGGCTAGATAGGGTTAAGGGCAGTATGGGGCAGATTGTTCTAAAAGCACAGAATTTATCCTAGTTGTCGACCATACCACATTAATTAGATTTTTGATAGACGCCCCTAGCTAGGAGCCGCCATTTTGGTCAAATTCAAAATGGCCGCCAGATGAGCTAGCCGGGCTAGAATAATAACATTTTGTACATAACGGTAATTAGAGTTATAGATAATCTGATTCCAATGTTATTTCGCCATTTAATGTCAGGAAGGGTGCCCCCTGGGGTCGCCATTATGATAACATAAAAAATTGTCGGCATTTGAGCTCGTGATAACATAAGATTTCTATGTTTCCACGGTTTACAGGTCTAGGGAATGTGATTCTGGATGTTATTCAATAGATTTAATGTCAATACTCTTCCTGGAGCCACCATTTTGGTCAAATAAATAATGGAATTTTCCATGGATATGGCATTTACTGGTATAGAGAATAGGATTCGGTTGTTATTCAGCGATTTGATGTCAAGAATTAGGGCTTCATTTGGTAAAATCAAAATAGCTGCCATTTGAGCTGAAGGTGTAATGAAATAATAAGATTTCTATAATTACAGAGAACCTGATTCTGACGTAGGTCTATCAGTTTAACATTAAAGTGACTCGGTAACATTGTTGAAGGTGGTTGAAAAAACTGTTTAGATTTTGTATGAAATGTTACTCATTTTATTCCTTCTACTGTATGGACCCTCTAACATATTAAAAATCCTCAACAAATTCTCAAACCACAGATATTTATGGTTTTCTTGAAGGCGTCACTATGTGACACCTTCTAACAGTAAATTCCCAAACGATTTTCCATGAAAGTAACAAATAAGACAGGCTCTTAAAAATCATTCAACACTTAAATGTCTGGAATGGTATATAGCGCCAATTCAATGCTTTGTGACGGTTTTTATTCACCTAATATGTAATTAAATTGTAATAATATACTAGGGAGAATTAAGGAAACGATCAGATCAGTTTTTCGCAATTTTTATCATTAATAATAGTCTGTTTTCACTCCAACTTTCAGATTATCTTTATTTGTACATTTATCATTGAAGTCACTTCCTTAGCACCATTTTCTCTCATCTGAACAATGTTACAAAGTCCCTTTAAGTTAGGTTTTACGCACTAACCACCGTACTGACAAAAAACACTGAACCACAAAGCTTCAACTTTGAACAAGTGAGGTGATTATCATACAATTCCTTCTCTTTTGAAACATTGTTTTATTTGTGCACCAATTCATGTGTATTGCGGAGCTGGAATATGCACTGTACACTACCTCTCTTGTCACCTCTCTTACACTGTGATACAACATCGTTAGCTGTTAGTAGAGAGGTCCTCATCACAACAGTGAAACAGTGAGGTACAGGGGTGTCGATTTGAATCCGTGGTTGGTGCCAAAATATTTTCGGCAATGGATCAAAGCAACCAAGAGGTAGAAGCGTGTGGCAGGTTGCACCTCCTCCCTTCCAAGTTATTAACTTTTTCAAGTCACCCTCAATAAAGATAACATTTCAGAGAATATAAGAGTGGTAATAAAATTAATAACATGCTAAATGTTAGTCCCTTTAAGAAGGCTGAAGGAACCTACCCCACCCCGTGGTCCTAGAGATTTGTCCGCTAAAGAATCTGTATAATTCGCTTAGGATGAAAGATATAAAAGTTAAAAACAGGTGCTCTAATTGCCCTTTTGTAGCTCAGTCAAAATGCTTTTCAAACAAGTCTATTTTGAGGAGATTAAACTGAAGACTTGTGGATGCTTCCTTTACATGAGATGGGATTGTGTTCCAAAGTGTAGGGGCAGCATAGGTAAATTACCACTCCGCTAAAAAAACTAGGTCGGAACAACTGGACATTGCAAGATATTTGTTGGGGGTGCTGAATTCAGATAGTTCGAGGGAGCATACTTTCCCAAAGGCTCATACTTCAGATACTGATAAATCATTAACAGTATTTTGAAAATAATGCTTGATTGGACTAGGAGTCATGTAACTGCCTTAAGACGGGTTATGTGAGACCACATTCATATACAGTAGGCTTGCGGATGCACCATATGAGAGATGGAGGGAGGATTGAGAAGTCCTGAAAAGGACTCTCTGTAATCTTTCGTCACCGGGGTGTGGACTTGGGTGGTCTGCTTGTCCGTCTGGGCTGGAGTCTCCGGGTTGCGGACTTGGGGGAGCTTCGGATCCATTGTGCTGTCGGCGAGACGCTGTGTGTCCCCGACGTAGCTAGCGGCTTGTAGTCTGCTGTCGTCTTCTGTGCATTGTAGCTGTGAGGCTGGCGGCTGCTTTGTGGGTTCGGTGGGTGGTGGTGGTTGATGTACGGTGTCTGCGGGAAAGGAGGCGGTGGTGGAGGAGTGACCGGGTTCTTGTTTATGAGGGGTTTCCAGATGTCATTGATATATAATACTGAGTCTTGGGGCACGGTGTTGTGGCGGTGAATTTCGATGGCTTCTCGGATTCGGGGTGTATGCCAATACTTCATTATGGAGATGAGATTACTGTTATCCCATTCGATGGTGTGTTCGTATTGTTGGGCGTGTTTGACGATGGCAAACTTATCCCAATCGCTGAGTCTGAAGCTGGTTCTGTGCTCCTTGAGTCTTGTTTCCAGATTTCTCCCCGTTTCACCAATGTAGACTTTTCTATATTCGCATGGTATTTTGTAGACTCCAGCTTTTTGTGTGGTTTGGATGCTTGTCTTTGTGGGAGTGGAGAATCTTTTCAGGACTCCTCAATCCTCCCTCTCCCTCACATGGTGCATTCACATGCAAGCCTCCTGTATATCTACATCACCATGCAAGCCGATACTTACAAGCAGCATCTAACCACATTCATATTATCAATCTTGCCGCAGAGTTGATATTCATGGATCTGTAACATAATTAGAATCTTACTCTGAATTTGTAATGGTCGGAATTACTTTTTCAAATGCTTGAGTACGTTGCTCATAATGGTTGCTGGAGCTAAATTCGGGACAATAATGTATAATACACACTTCTAGAGCAGATGATTGATATAGGACAAATAAAAGGGAACTTTTGTTTACCTACTATTTTGATGACCTCCGTTCAACCTTCTTTTTTTTAGGTTGTCCCCATTGATAAACTAATGAGTGGAACCAGGATCTGTAAGCCCTTTGAATTGGACTTCACTGACCAGCCAGACAATGTTGCAATGTCCCTTATAATAGGACAAACTGAGAGACTAGAGGACAAACTCTTATTTCCATTGGATTTCTCAACTCCTCACAGAAGAGAGAGAGCTTCTCCACAAGTTCAAGGTATTTCGGTTTAAAGAGAAGGTTGAGTTCTGGTAATTAAGGTGGAAAATCAACTTGTGAGATTTATTATTCGTTTATGTATGTTGGAAGAAAATCATAATAGAAATGTCCCCTGATAAGGATTGCTCTTCAAGTCCTTATTTTCAAAATATGACAAGAAAGAGCTGGCTTGTTTCGACCAAACAGTCATTCAATGTGTTTGTGTATAGTTCCAAATACCCATTTCTAGGTGCAGCACATGTGCTTTTCATCAAACTGGATCCAGTAGATATCAAGTGGACGATTCTTCGATATATGCGTCAGTGTCCACTAATTCCTATGTACTACGCAAACAACCTTTACTTCCAGATAGATTCTTGCACAATCTTATTGCATGAACAAGACTCAGTTTCATCTTTAATCAATTAATGTGGCAAATTTGCATGTTGCTGTGATCATCACATGTTAGGCACATGTTTGCCTATATATTGTCTATATACACAATACGATACCCATGTCCCAGTTCGAGTTGTGCACAAATAAAATCCATGTACGCTACAAAGTTTGAATTTTTTTCCTTCATCATTTGTATATCACGCTGTCTCTCCCTAATTTACAGTCATTCCATTACCATTATGTAATTAAAGGATGTGCATTACAGCTGATTGAGGCACAAGCAAAGTGGATAAGATTAGGGAGGGGTCAATAGGTTGCATATGAAATGAAAAAAACAACGTCCTAATTTTTATATTCATTTGACAATATCTCAAGGTCAAAGGTCACAGGGCTCATAGTCATTATGTATGCAAAATAGCTTATGATCGCATTATCATTAGAACAGATTGATGGATTCCTGCCAAACTTAGGTTATGTATGTATCTTGCAGAGCCAATGAACTGAGTAGATTCTGGGGTCATGAGGTCAAATGTCACAGGGCTCATTATGTATGCAAAAATAGCTTGTGAACGCATTCTCATGAGAACTGCTACATGGATTACTATCAAACTCAGGACATGTATGTATCTTGCAGAGCCAATGAACTGATTAGATTTTAGGGTCATGAGGTCAAAGATCAAAGGGTCATACATGTATATGAAATAAAGCTTGTATCGCAATATTCTGAGAACCTGTTTAATGGTTTACAATCAAAGTTGAATTTTAAATATTGCTTCTGTTTTGGTTAGTAAAATAGTTCTATGGCGGAGGCATCATTTTTAAAGACCAAATCTCCCAATGAATTCTAGATGTGTATAGATCAAAGCAGCAGATCACCTTATTCGTCACCATCACAAATTCTATGTAAAGTTTCTAATCATTCTTTATTCTGAGAATTTAGAGAATATAATATCAGCATAAATTAACTCTTTACGCTGTGAATTATGAATTGCCGCTAAGCAATTTAACCTAGGAGAAGTTTTTAATAAAATGATTGGCCTGATACCGAATATAAGCAATTAAATTGTTGATACATGCTTGTGGAGTTGTGCTCTAACTTTTAACATTTGTAGTTGAATATTCAGTTTACTTTATTCAGCACTCGGAAATATAGGATAATAAGTAAGACATATAGTTCAACTTTGTTCTTTCCTGGTTCTCGAAATTGCAGAACAACTGCAAGGTGCATCATCAAGTTCACAGACGACGCAAACGTCACATCACACTACAGATGAAACTCTGGAGTAAGTTATGATCATTTATTTCACCTTTGATACTGTCAAGTTTAATAGTAGATTCAGACGGAGACAGAGCATGTGCAGATATAAACCCGAATCACCAAGGTACTTTTGAGGAGGGGCAAGGGGGCAGTTTGCCCTTCCAACAAATTTGAAGAAAAAAAAAACTACCCAAAACAACTTTATTACAGAAATGATCGCAATGTAAATGATCATGAAATTTCGTCATTATTTCCTAAAATATCTCGGTTACAGTGTTAGTTTGCAATTAACTTTAGTAAATGAAGAGAATGGAAAACTGGGCTCACATATCTGTAATTAAAGCCCAATAGAGATAAATAAATGATCTCAGTATGCTAATAAATAAAACTAGTCTGAGGCTTGTTTGCAAATAAATAATTGAAAATCACTGTTGCTAATGTTGCATGTAATGTCATATCAAAATCAAAAGCATAACATTTGAAATTTAGAAGAATTGGGGGAAAAAGAATGTAACAATTAAAATAATCTGTTTACATGTAGTGCCTGATATCAAAAAATATTAATTCTAAGCGCTTTACGAATATTACTTTGGTTATCGGATTCATTCATGCACAATGTGCACCCTCTTCACTTCCTGGGGAGTATTCCATGTATGTTGCAAATTAGGGTCCGTGATAGATTTAATGCTTAAAGATAAAGTTGAGTTCTGGTCATGCGATTGCATTGTGAAAGAAACGGTGTGGAATCGATCAGAAACGGTTAATCATGCAGCATATCAGTAATATTGTGTATACTGAAAGGTTCTGGAATCATCAAAATGATAAGAAATTTGGCCATGCAAGTCTTGGTAAAAGTAATATGCACCTGTACACAGAAAGATGTATATGGGACTATCGGTAGACAAATATGTGGCATAGAAATGAGGCTCACATTTGTAAGAATATGAAGGCATTTGAAGAGCAATGCTTTTCAGGGAACCTTTTTTCTTTGATGTCCTTCCACTTTAGCATAATAACAAAGAAAACGTTCATAAATTCTTGTTCACCTCTCCCTAGAACTTAACCTTCTCTTTAAATACTCACTTCATAGCCTTTGGCTACATTTTTTTTTCTGTAACACCTCCTCCCCCTGTTTGTCAGTTCATGTAATTTGATGCATACTAAAGTTCTTTTTTGTAATGATTTATTTAAGGAGCATTTCAGGTAGACAAGAAGACTTTGAAGAAAAGCTAAACACTGTTGCTCGAAAAGTTGCTGGGCGTATTGAGATAGATAATCTCGGAAAGGCTCTTCCCCCTGTTTGTCAGTTCATGTAATTTGATGCATACTAAAGTTCTTTTTTGTAATGATTTATTTAAGGAACATTTCAGGTAGACAAGAAGACTTTGAAGAAAAGCTAAACACTGTTGCTCAAAAAGTTGCTGGGCGTATTGAGATAGATGATCTCGGAAAGGCTCTTGGCTTTGCACCAGAAGATATCAAACATTATGTTGATGGAAATACAAATACAAGATACATGGGTACACTTTCAATGATACGAGACTGGAGAAAGAAGCAAACCAAGGCCACCGAGCGTAAGGTCCTGAAGGGTGCTCTAGAGAAGGCTGGTCAAAATCATCTCGCTGATGAGCTATTTGGTACCGCATGAGATGCTAATATGGTTTTTTGTTCAGGACTACATTGTTCCAATTATATATATAAATATGGATAGATAGATAGATAGAACTAAATTTAGATTATGTAATTGTTCATTGTAAATAATGTTCACACATTTCAATAGGTGATGATGGACTGAAGACTAATTAAATTGCCTTAGGCCTGTGTGGATTTTTGTGAAAGTCTTTTCGATTATCCTTTTAAGTACTAGACTGAATGTGCCTTTGAACAAACAGACCCAAGTTCGCATTTATGGTAATATAAATAGTAGGAAAATCATGTTAAATTCTCTATATAATGGTATCTACACAGGAACATGCATAATTTGCAATTGATACTTTGATAAGGAATCCTTTATTTCTTGCAACTTTTTTAATTTGAAGATCATAGCTAACCCTTTTTTTCTCCCTAGGCCTTTTTAGATATGCCTTTGCAAACAGTTTCAACCCCTCAATATCTCTTTTATCAATATTTATATGTACATATCATTGCTTTTTCCAATTTTAGAGTTTGTAAAATAAAGACGATATGAAATTAAATTAAATGAAACATAATGAAATGAAATATACATGCTCTCTAATATGATAATTGGTAGTCATCTTTATGGTTCAATATATAGAGATTTTAAAGAAATGCAACGTTTACATTACAATATTTAAACCACAAAATTGCGACGAAGCTAAACAGTGTAAATTATATTAGAAATGTTAGCGATATACAGAAATACAAATTAATGACGTGTAATTCTAGGTGTTATGCAGAGGAATATGTTGTCTTACTATATTTACAATGTTAATCCTCCTGATACTCTCACCATTAGTTGAGTAAGGAAAAATATTAATACAAGAATTCAACAAGGATTCTGTATTCTGTACGTTATGGAAAAGTGACTGCCAATCAAAAGTCCCTCCATTTTGTCTTCCTTTCTATAGATCATTATGTTTAATTAAACAGAATCCCAAACATGTCATTAATTGTTAATAGTCAGGATATCACAAAAAATATCGTACCTGAGAAGGAAAAAATAGAACCTAAATAAAAACTTCTTCTTTAAACATAAAATACTGAAATACATATGTCAAATGTGACATACGATTGGAAAGTAAAACAAGAATACTCTGCAGTGAGGAAATAATCTACGTAAAAAAAAAACTCTTTCATTATCATTCATAGTTTGAAGTATTAATTGCCAATAGAGATGTGCAAAACTGTTTTTGCACTCTTCTGTATATAGCATGATTAGAATCAGCCATTAAAATAAGGTACTGAATTTGAAACTGGCTAAATCATCAAAATGTAATGTATTGAGATATAATGTTGAGTATTCAGATATAATTTGAGAACAAACTTTGTTTATTTTGGAAATATTCCATGAAGACATTTTTTCGGTTGTATTAACATGTAAATTGCAAGGAGAAATATCTTAAAGTATTATTTATTTTGTAGATTATGATCTCTGTATTGCAAACGTGTAAATTACAATGTTGTATTATCTATTTATCATGTCAAACAGTAAAATATAAACATTTAAATCTCTTTTGGGTGTTCGTTATGAAACACAGAATGCTCTAATATGTGTAATTGATACTTCTGAGTATTCCTTCTAAGATTATTGTGCCGAAAGTCTTTCATTTTGTAAATAACTACCTTCCATTTTCATTTCCTTTGATATTCCAGTCTTTATTTCATCCTATTCATAGTGTACTCTTTTGTCGGTCATGAATTCTATGTATATATATGTTTACATGTATGCCAATGTAGGAAATGTGTGATGCATTTATTGTGCATTCCAGTTATTCAACAGGTAAAGGCTCGTTTGGTTATAGCGCGCGGCGGTTAACCGCCTGGGAAAAAAGCAGCCGCGGTTTTTGCCAAACAAAGGACTTGCGCGTGTTTTTTTTTAGCTCTGTTACAAATACAGAAATGAAAAAGCGCATTACACTTTTTGTCACCATAAATAAAGTATTAAAAAAAACGCGATTTTGCTGGTTATATCTGACCGAACCTTTTTAGTGATACAAAGAAAAATAGAAAATGTTTATGAAATTGTATATTACTAGCAAGTATTACTGTACACGAGAATGATATTTCTGGAGCTCTTCCAATCATCCTCATTGAGTCATCCCCTTTACCAGGTGAATTTTAATTTCATGAAAACACTAAATATGCTTGATATCTTGCACAGTGTCTATAAATTTGATAAAACAGAATCCCAAACATTTCATTAATTGTTAATCGTCAGGATATCACAACAAACTATCGTACCTGAGATGGAAAACATAGTAAGTTCTTCTTTAAACATAACATACTGACATATGTATATGTCACATGTAAAAATTGATTGCAAATTACTAAAAGATATCTTGCACAGTGTCTATAAGTAGACGATAATTATAACAGATTTTCGTTTTGTCTTCTGAATATATCAGCTTCATATTCATTTGTATTTTGATACTCCCAAGATGTATTATAAGTATTGTAATAATTTTTGTCAGTACTACATGTATTTGGATTTCTGATGATATGATGTGAATGAATTTGTATTTTGTATAACGGCCTGAAATACATCAAAGTAGTACTGTAATTAAGCTTTGTGTAAATTAAATAAGACGTGAAAACCTGTCAAAGTATAGGCCTAGTGTTAAGTGTCATCAGTATCAGTGACTTGGTCTAGTGATAATGTCTGTGCTCTCTGTCTTCGTCTACAATATGACTCTGATAGGAACAAGGTTCGTGAAACTGACTCACTTCTTTCGGAGTGCGGTCCAACACGTAAATCATTTCTGATTGGTGCGCGTCTGTAAAACACAATTACACCACACACACACACACACACACACACACACTGTTTTGTTTTTCCAAATTTTCTTTTTTTTAATTTCAAATTACAATTTTGTTTGTTCATAATAACAGTTCAATTAATTGTTTCATGTACGGTTCATAAATTACGAACGTATTACAAAATTGAATGAAATGACTTAAACAACCCCCACATTCACATTCCTAGCATGTTATTTACGCAGTGCAACGGTGCCTATCAATTGTCATAATTATTCATTTCTTCTTGATTGCCATTCTTTGTTATTGTATGCATGCAGTTTCTCTTTAAACTGTAGATGAATATCACAGCCAAATGCGCAGAAGTTTGAAGTTGGACGATATGCAACACGGTGCCATCTTGATTGCGTCTAAGCACAAATTGGGAAAACATATGTTTATTATCGAAGGAGTTTCTACGTTGACAACGTTCTTTTGGAATTTATATTACAACGGTTAGAATAGAAGTTGACGACTAGCTTGGGTGAGATTATATTGTGTGTCGCTTTGATGGCGAATGAACAATGTGGGATTTTAAACACGGAAGTGAGATCAAAATGTAAATGAGAAGAAACGAGTGTAGTTGGGTAGACTATGTGTTTTGGGGTGTATTACTAGATTTATGAGCGGGAGCGTTACATAGGCAAAGAGGAGGAGAAAAGAAGGTGATATATTTTTTGATGTGAATGAAGCGGAATGAAGCATTATATTTTACTTTTATTTTCTTCTATAAAAACTGAAGCTTTAAAGCTAAGTAGGTATTAGATCCCCTCTTTTCTCTTCCTCTCTGCTCCCCCACTCTATTTTTTTCTCTCTCTCTGTCTTCCCCCTCGTGTGTATTCATGTATTTCTAATGATCTAGATTTCAATATTTATACATATTAATGACACCATGGGAAATATTCTTTTTTTGGTTTTTATTGAATTTATTTCTTAAAAGTCTAATTCCTTTTCGTACAAACCATAGAAGCAAAGCCCTTGCCATAGTCCTATTTTATACAAACTGAAATATAATTGAAACAAAGCCATATAGGATGCGCGATAGCTCAGTCGGTAGAGCAGTGGTCTCGTAATTAGGTGACTCGGGTTCGAAACCAAGTCGATGCGTTAGTGCCCTTTGGCATGGGTGTCGATCCCGGGGGGGATGGGGGGATATATCCCCCCCCCCCCAATATTTCAGGTGGGGGGTATGGCCTGTACAATCATCCCCCCCCCCAATAATTCACCATAAAAAAATATAAAAAAATGAAGAGAAAAATTAATGATGAGAGTCCGATGAGAGTAGTTAATGGTTATTACTCGCAAGATGACCATCAATATACACATTTTGCTATCTCATTTTCATAATACATACATATATACGAAGTAAATAAGACAACCGTATATGAGACAAGAATAAATTGAATTCTCGCTCATACGGCTTCATCATGAATTGATGAATTTATTCAATTTGTTCAATCAACAGCATCGTAGAAATGCAGTGCGCCAAATGCAAAGACGCAGCATCAAAAGCAACGAGCTAAATGTTAAGCGCGAAGCACAAAAGTAGCAATCTGCAATGCGTTAGTGTTAACATAGATGCACTCTGTGACGATTTCGTGATGAGATCGGAGACAAGGAGAAAGATTTTCGGAGATTAGTATGACTTATAAAATAGTTCACTAGTTGTTATGTTGTTTCCGTTCACCCTTTTTAAAATTCACGTCATTGTATCATTATTTTTATTTTTTTCACTCATTTTATTTCCTGATATTTCCTAAAATGTTTTTCTTTTTTGGAGAAAGATTATTATGTCAAAACTTATTTGTGACACAACTTATTTTCAGTGGAGAAACTGAATTCAGACAAGGATTAATATAGAGAACAGTACAACGAATCGTCTTCTTTCTCTAATAATTTAGCGAACAGGGCAAAGCTGTTAGGGGGGAACTGAATTCACGAAGGACACGATACAACAAATCGTCTTCTTTCTCTAATAATGTAATAAAATGTGAAAGCTTCCGCGCTTCGCGCAGGAATGGGCAAACTTGAATTCAGACAAGGATTAAGAGTCGAGAATGGTACATAGAATCGTCTTCTTTCTTTAATAATCTAATGAAACGTCAGAGCTTTCGCGCTACGCGCGGGGGAAGGGGAACTTGATTCAAACATTAATGATTAAGAGTCGAGAATGGTACATCGAATCGTCTTCTTTCTTTAATAATCTAATGAAACGTGAGAGCTTCCGCGCTACGCGCGGGGGAAGGGGAACTTGATTTAAACAAGGATTAAGAGTCGAGAATGGTATATCGAATCGTCTTCTTTCTTTAATAATCTAATGAAACGTCGGAGCTACCGCGCTACGCGCGGAGGAAGGGGAATTTGATTCAAACAACGGTACGTTCGCGCATTGGCAGCCAATGGCATACATACCAATTGGCAGACATACAACGTTTTGGTGGGGTATTCTAAAGTTTAACCGAAATAACAGATATGAAATTGATCTATAGAGCTGAACAACTATAGCCTATGTCACAGAGGAGCCTTTTGGTGTGTCTTCAAAAGAAGTAAGTGTAGTTGTTGATCTGGATGTTTGGCCACAGGTTGAAATAAAAAATCGGGTATGAATGGTTACGGTACTCAATGCAATACATGTGTTTTGCACAAAAACTACATCGCGCGACGTCGTCAATCAGATCAGCTGAGCTGCCCATTCTCCATTTCGTGACGTTACTGAAACATCGGTTGATTTTTCGTCAATTTTAATAAACCTTCAAGTTCATATTTCCCCCTCTTATTAACTAGTTAAACAAATGTGATATTCTTACTCAGTGTAAGTTCACGACTGCAATGATACAAAATTCAGTCAAGTTTTAAATCAATGATCCTTCTCTTTAACTTGAAAGAGAATTAAGGGTCATTGATTTTAAAAACTAACTTTATTGTTATTATTGCAAAGGAGAAACTTTGATTGGACAAGGTTATCAAAATGCAATGTTTGGAAGCATTCGAAGTAATGATTAGTATCAATTACAAAACGCTTAAAAAACAGCCCCGGCATAGTACCTGAAGAGCTCTCCGAATGATGCTGAGATGTGTGACGTCACATTATGAATATGATTTGCGCAAGTAGACGATGTCCCATGACATCTCAAATATTTACTGTGGCTGTTTTGTCATCTTCTTTACAGTTATTTATTTTACTTCACAACCACCAGGCTACATATTTAATCTATTACCTCATTTTAAAACCATGCGCATGGTATTATTTTAATGAAAAATGCAGCGATAAAAAAGAAATAGGGGGAATCCTTCGCTCGTGAATTAAATTGACGCCATTGTATTTTCAGCTACATACACCGCCGTACGTCCGGCGTTTCAAGAGGGAACAAATGCCGTCCGTGCTTTCTTTTATTGTTAATTAACCTCTATCCTGTGTATTTACTAACAGAAGAAATTAGTTATCTTTTCTTAGATCATGTTGTTGTATCGGCGTGTATATGTGTGTGAGTGAGAGGGGTGGAGGAAAGGTGAAAGATCTGACCTAATTGGCAAAGGCCCATCAGGATACTAATACTTACAGAGGCATATAACAGCTGGTGATTTTTTTTAAGCAGCCGTGAATAAACAGGCCTTCATTTCCTAGACATACATCAAATTTAGTTTTCACAAAAGCTATAATAGAGGCAATAGTGACCCCTCAGGACAAGATGAGCCAAAATTGGCTGGGCTAGAACTTGAGAAAATATGGAAAACGTAGAAATGTATAATCTTTGAAGAAATTCAATAATTCGTTATTTAAATGTATTTTAAAATATTTCAGTAAAGAGTATTGATAATGTATTAATAAACAGTTTTCTTTGTGATGTATTTTGTTTCGTCTTAAAGAAATAGGCATAATATAAATATTCGTCTGGTAAGCACTCGTCTTAATTCTTAGTCTTTGAAATATGGCCAAATTCCAAATAAAAAAAAGTGATTAGAAATGAAACGTAACTTTTTAAAGATAGAGAACGTGAATTGTGTCAAGATTACAAACGTTTGATAAGGAAGATAAGAATAAAAATTTCAACAAAAGAAAGCCCGGTTTTTAAAAAAAATATCTTATTGGCACACACCATATTATAAATTCACCTGAGCCTTAGCTTTCCCATATTAGTTAACCCCCCTCTCCATGGAATACAATTTTGATGAAAATAATAATGTACAGAAAATAACAGATAAATATTATACCGAAAATCATTTTTTCGATGAAATTAACACTTAAAAAACAAATGTATTCTCAACCATGCACTTTAACATCAAAATCCTGAACAGAAATTTTGAAAAACTTCATATGTTACTTGATCAAATTAGTAACAATGTTCCTGTCGTATGTCTCTCTGAAACCTGGTTAACTGAAAACCCATGCCCACACCTAAAACTGCCTGGTTTTACCATAATTACGAACAATCCAGAGGGGGAGGAGTAGCCATGTATATCTCAAAAATATATAAATTCAAAATACTCACGGAAATTAATATGATGATACCATCGACCGAATCCCTATTTATCGAAACATTAACTCGATGAAAAAAAGGAATAATAATCGGTGTATTTTATAGACCACCCAATACTAACTTTTACGACTTTTTAGAAGAATATCAGCCTTTAATGGAATAACCTCTACTTAACTCCTAACATTGTTTTCTCACGTGTGACCTTAATATTTACTTTATTTACCGCAACGTACATTTTACTAATGATTACCTGGATTTTTTTATCTTCCAATTCTTTTGTTCATCTTATTGCAGACCAACCCGAATCGATCTGTAACACTAATAGACCTCATATTTACAAACATCCACTCATACCCACATGCTGGAATTCTAATGTCAGACATGACTGATCAATACTCCATCTTTATCAAAGTCCGGATACCTTTCAGTCAGTAAAATCATCCCACAAAAAAAAAACACGGTGACTGAATGCAGAAAAACATTATTCGCCTCAAAAATAGACTAAAGCTATGGTCACAAATCAGAGCAGCGACCGACCGATCAGTAGCCTGCTCGGTCGCTGCTGGAATTAGGCATCGCCCAGCGATTAGTTCGGTGCCCGGGCGGCGACCGCCCAGGCACCGAGCGTATTTTGGGCGGCGAGTGAAAAGTGAGCAGGCGCCGCCCAAATTTTAACTCCGCGCTAAAACTTCAGCGGCGACCGAGCGATGCCCTAAAAACGAGCGGTGCCTGGGCGGCCGCCGCTCGGTGGCCGGGCAGCCGCCGGGCAGAATTGGTTAAAAACTCGCCGCTCGGCCGCCGAGCAGTCTACTTTTGGGTAATGTGACCATAGCATAAGTCTATTAGACTGGGAAGAAGTACTTGCGATACAAACTCTAATGAATCTTTCAAAAAAAATGTTCAAATATTGATGAATGTTTATGATGGCGTTATTCCATAGCAAACACCTAACGAGTCGAATAATAAAAATACCCCACGATCGCCATGGATGACCAAATCTCTGATAAAAATTTATCAACAAGAAAAACAGAATGTTTTACAAATAAAAATATAATCCTTCCCCTCAAACTGAAGTAAAATACACAAAATATACAAATATATTTATTACTCGTTTAAGGAATAAATACAAAAATAGTTTGATTCTCAAATAAATACCAATAGATATGAATTTAATTCCACACGGAAGGTTATTAATCGTGTTTTTAACAAAAATACAAATAAATAAAAAAATCCACTCTATAAGAATAAATGGTAACATAACAGACGATAAGGAAGTAATTATTGTAGAGTCATTTAGTTACTATTTTGTTAAGATAGGCAATTCACTATCACAAATGATCCCTAGTGTAGATAACCACTATTCGGATTTCTTGCCGGAACATAATCCAAATACATTATTTGTATACCCGACTGTTTCGATGGAAGTACTAAACAAGCTCACCAATTGTCGTCTAATATCTTTCTTAACAACTTTCTCCAACATATTTGAAGAAATTAGTTAAAAAGATACTGATAAAATTCATTGATGATTTCGATATTCTGAGTAACATGCAATACGGCTTTAGAGAAAAACACAATACAACACATGCACTCTTAATACTCATCGAAAAATTAGCTAAAGCATATGATCATAATTCTTACACAATATGTTTATTCCTGGACTTCTTCAAGGACTTCGATACAATAGATCACACAATACTTCTACATGAATTATATTATTATGGAATTAGAGGGAAGGCTTTCGAGTGGTTCAGGAGTTACCTTTTCAACAGAAAATAATTATTAAAATTGATAACCATGAATCTTGTGAAAGAGAAGTCGATTGTTGGGCTCCCCCGGATTCGATCCTCGGTCCACTACTCTTCATCATATATGGCAATGACTTCTATAGATCATCGCAAACTTTAACTTTTATATTGTTTGCGGACGATTCAAATATAATCTTTTCTCATCAAGATTCACATTAACTTATATAAATTGTAAATACCGAATTAAGCAATTAAGCTAAATGGATTAGAGCCAATAGACTTTCTTTGAATCTAGACAAAACCAATGTTATGCTGTTCAGTAAAAGTATTTCCACAATACCAGAAAATATTATTATGAATAATTTGGTCATACAATAAGGTTGAATGAACTGGATTGTTGGGTGTCATGATCGACGATCAACTGTCATGGAAAGCACAAACACAATACCTTTGCAAAAAAGTATCGAGAAACATTGGTATTATTAATAAACTAATGGATGTTTTCCCTTCATACATTGTACTGCACTCCGCGTTTATCTATATTGAACTATGATATTCTTGCCTGGGGTAACTGCAATAGATCTAACCTAAATAAAACACACCTCTTGCGAAAAAGAGCAATGAGAATATTTTTTTCAACAATAGAATATCGTCCTCACACCAACCCGTTATTCCTCCAAAGCAGATCCCTGAATATGAATGATTTATACTCGTACAATCTTGGTAATTTTATGTATCAACTTGAGATACATGTGAACGATCTTCCAAAAACGCAAATGTTAGAAAAAAGGAAATTCATAGCTACCCAACCAGGCAGTCGAAACATTTTCATCCCCCTCGCAAAAAAGCAGGTACTTTGCAAAATACCTTCATTTATACTGGACCCAATCTTTGGAACTCACTCAACCCAGCTCTCAAATCGACCCCACACTTAACGGCCCGAATTCACAAAGGAGGTTTGTCGACAAACCTAGGTTTATGTGCGTCATATGACGCGTTTCGATGCGTTTCAGAACAAGATTCAGACAGACCTCGGTCTGAAACGAGTCATATGACGCACATAAACCTAGGTTTGTCGACAAACCTCCTTTGTGAATTCGGGCCAATACGTTTAAACGTAAACTCAAGCTTTCCCTGTTGAATAGCTATGATAACCATGATACGTAAACACGCCACACCTGAGATCTGTTTTGTTTTTCTTTTCTCATTACTCACCGCACTCTACTAACGGTTAAAGACGGCTTTATCCCTATATGCTTACCCTTCCCAGATAGCTCAGCCCCTCCCTCTAGCTCTCTCCCTGTTATTTTCTTTCCCGCTTGTTTACAACGTTCCTACTTTGTCTTTCTAGACCCCTTTTTCGTATTGATATTGCTTTATTTGTGTACTACTTGCGGTTGTCTTACTTTCCATTCCCGTACCATTTCTCTTTCTTTCAATTGGTTTCCTTGCAATTACTCTTTCTATCATCACAAGTAGTGCTAAAATAGGCACCGATCAGTCCTTCCATGCATTTAATGTATGTACTCACTTGTAACTCAATTGATCCAGGATTATTCAGTCTTCATACTATTTTTCCTATCCATGGTTTCCTTTGGTTGGGGTTGTCATCATATTTATCTGGGGCATCTTTCCACAATTTCTCAAGTCCGTTAGGTTATGCTGAGGAAAGCACGACATGTTTCCCTTATTTCATAATGTTAACGCTATGTTTAGTAAAAAATCACGTCACTTTAAGATAAACTTCGTTTAATCATATGCTTTTGTAAATACCTTATGTTTATCAAGATATCATAATTTATATACATTAACTGCATTAATTGGGACCTACATCATACAACCTTTGCTTTTTTGTTTAGATCCCCCACTTTACTTAGCTTTTTCATTGTAATGATTATACTAATTATTGTATCTTTTGTTATAACTATAACCATGCACATTATGTTTCGTTATTGTATGATTAGTTATAATTAATATTATGTATATTAAGTTTAATTATGTTATAAATTTATTTGGAAATATTATTTGGAAATAAATAAACTTGAAACTTGATTTAATTTTTGGACTTATGAACCTCACAATTCATATACGTTTTACATTTAAATTTGGACTTATGAACCCTTTCTCATTTTCGCAATTACGCACCCATTACCATTTTCAGAAACGTTAACCCTTTTCTCACCGCCGGAATCACGATAACATATCAATCATGATTTAATTTGTATTCTTTATAAAACTGCAATTTTTAATATATCTTGTTTATAGGTGAAGCGTAAAGTAAAGTAGCTTGTATGTATATTTTGAAGGTTTTACTAGCGAAAATAAGGATAAAAAGGAATGAAAAGAAAACACGTTTTAAAAGAGACACCAGGAACTGTATCGAGATTACGAAACTTTTTTTTTTTTTTTTTGAATAAATAATAAAAGTAGGGATAACAAAAAAAAAAAAAATATCATCATGAAATTTTCGTTTTCTAAAGATCGAGCTAACTAGAGCGGAAAAACGATTAATAAACGAACAAAAGATCTGTTCATGGTAATGTATTTTTTACCTCACCTCGCTGTTGAGTTATGTAAAACTAATACAAAAGGAATTTTGCTCTAAAAGAAAGATCAGGAAATGTGCCGAGATTAGATGTCCGTGATTTAGCAGAGAATACATTTTTCCCTTGCCAAGGGGTGTTTTAGTTCATTATACAAAAATTAAAAATAACCGGAAAATTCTATATCTATTTTAAAAAGTGGAATGAAAATTATTAAAGCTTTCGAAAGAAAGACGAGGAACTGTGTCGATATTAAGAAACAGGCATTTTTTTAAAGGAAGGAATAAAAGTAGTGGATAAGGAAAAAAAATCGTTATGAAATTTTCGTTTACTAAAGATCGAGCTAACTAGAGCGGAAAAACGATAAATTATTGAACAAAAGATCTGTTCATAAAGATTTGTTTATCATTCACCTCACCACGCCGTTGAGTTCTGTTGAGCTCTAAACGAAAGATCAGGCAATGTGGCATTTTATCATGCGCCTAATTTAGCAGAGAGAGAATAAAAAGGGACAACAGCAACATTATTATGACATGTTTTGTTAAAGATCGAGTTAACTAGGGCGGAGAAAAGTTAATGATGATGAGGTAGAGACACAAAAGAAACTTCACGTTTAAAACAGGAACCTTGTCGACCGCAAAGAAGGACTTGTAGAATTAGTAGAAATATGACTGTGTGGGGGTATTGTGAATGGATATTTGAAAGCGTGTTCACTCGTCACACAACATAACTCTTATTTTTATTTTAGCTACGAGGAAACAAGGTTGCACTGACAATAAAATACAAGAATAAAAGTATTCCCTTTTCGTTATGTTTATTGGGTACTGATGAGGCTGGTTGTACACTTACTAGAGTAGCCAAGCACAAGACGAAGATTCAGAATAAAAAATGCATAAATGGTAAATGTGAATATGGCACGGAGATTACATAATGATCAATGATGAGAATGAACATGCATAAATGCGATGTACATAATGAATGAATAGAGCTTACGACATATATGAAATGACGTCGAAAGTCCAGTGAAGATGAAGAGAGTTGAGAACGAAGGAAGGGGCTTATGGGATGAAAGGTGCGGAGGCTTGAAGAGGCGGAGATGTAGCTTCGTTGTCGTGGCTGAAGAGCCGTGAAGAAATCTCGACGCTGACGCTAGTGATGAAAATGATGTAGAAGCTCTCAGGCGAGAATAGAAGAGATGTGGCGCTCGACGACGGAACAGTGGGTCGTTCGATGTCGGAGGCGAAGAGTAGAAATGTTGACATCAAGCCGGTGGTGAATTAAGACGGAGCAGTGAGTCGCTCGATGAATGATCCGGACTTTGATGGAGAAATTCATCAGAGTTACAGTGAGTCGAACTCGTTGATGAAATAATAAAGGAACTACGGTGAGTCGAGCTCGTGTAAGAAAAGAGCTACCGGAACGAAAAAACTGGTAGCTCCCAGCGGAGAATCAAGTGCCATGTCGGGTCCTGATTATAACGTTCCACTGGGAAACTGCCAGCCCGAGGAAGACGGCAGAGATAGAGTAGACGTGTCGTAGAAGAGACGAAAGGCACAGAAGAATAAAGCCTGAACAAATTTTGTTTGTATATGCGATCAAAGAGCGAATCTTCTGTTTCTCAATAAATTCCATTTTCAAAGCACGGTGCGCATGAAAGGAAAATATTCGATATACTGACGATACTGATAATAATGATAATAATAACGATAATACGTATAATAATGATAATATGATTAACGGTAATGGCTATATCAAATTACTAAACATGATAATAAATAAATATAAAGAAAATGTTAATAATAGGCCCTGATAATTTACTAATAGCAATAACAAAGCCTAATATCTTATCTCTCTCTCGTCAAAAGTATGTGTCTTAAGGGCATGGGCGTCGCTAGACCTTTTTCAGTGGGGGATGTCGAGGCCACCGATTGCCGGCAAAACTAGCCACCAATTACCGACAAATATATTAATGCCAATGTACCAACGTCTACAATTTAACCCTATACACCCGGGGCCCAGGGACGACATTTTAAAACCTAACCTAGCCATCCTAACGCTGCATATTAATATTTGAATGTATGTATATTTTCATTAGTACGGTGTGGTGGGGATCTAAATTCAATCGGCTAGATTCTGGACTAACCAGTACGTCACAATGATTATGGTCGGACAAGGCGTATCATGAATATTGATGACTAGCGCATGACGTATATCTTTCTATTGAGCCAATCAAATGCAGCGGTAGGATGGTTAGGTTAGGTAAACAAAAAGACGCGGCCGGTGTGACCACGTAGAATGTTACCCGCACCGATCGTCCCCCCATTAGAGATCGATCGAGAGCGGACGATCGGTGCGGATTTTATCCGCGCAGAATGTCCGTGTCGGACATTCCGTGCGCGCCTCAAATGTCCGACGGACAATCTCGCACCAATAGTCCGCCTGCCGCACCGAATGTCCGTACTCTAGTCCACACGTACTTAATGAATAAAACGACTGGATAACCCATATTCAGGTTTGCCAGCTAGCTTGGGACGACACTACAGATCTTCCCGGCGCGGATCCGGGGGGGGGGCGAGAGGGTCTTGACCCCAGTGGCGGATCCAGGGGGTAGGGGGGGGGAGTGCCCGGGGGGCCCGGGCCCCCTCCCCCTTGAAAAAAAATATCATGTAAAAACACGTGATTTTTACCTTTTTGGGGGTTAGCCCCCCCCCCCCCACGGCGCTCAAGGGGGGGGGGGGAGGATGCAAATTTTAAAATTTTCGAGGACCCCGCCCCCCCCCCCCCCCCAAAAAAAAAAAAAAAAAAAAAATGTGCTCACTAAAGGGAAAAGGGAAAGGGAAAGAAAAAAAAAGGTACGGGAGATCAATAAAATTGTGATTTTTCCCACCAACGCGTTTTGGATCGGGGGGGGGGGGCGAAAGGCCTTCGCCTGCCCTCCCCTGGCCCCTCAGCACACAACAAGAGAGAGAGTGAGAAGGAAGGAAAATGAGGGAAAGGGAAAAAAGAGAGAAAAGGAAAGGAAGAAGAAAAGAAAAAGGGGAAAAGAAGAAGATCGGGGGCCAAAAGGGCCTTGCCGCCCATGCTGTTGCCTCCCCCACCCCCCCCCCCCCCCGCAAAACAAGAGAGAAGGAAGGAAAGGGAAAAAAACAAAAGAAGAAAAGAAAAGAAAGGATATCAGTTGCAATTTTCATGCAAACAAGATGTGGATCGCGGAGAAAGGGCTTTGCCTCTGCCCCCCCCCCTCCCCGACCATCCCAACCCCCTCCCCACCAAAACAAAAAACAAAAAGAGAAAGAAGGGAAAGGGAAAGTGGAGAACTAAAATGGAACACAAAAGAGGAAGAAGAAAAGAAAAGGGTAAAAAGAAGCAGAGATCAGTTGCGATTAATCCCATCAACATCATGTGGATCGGGGGGAGGGGGCGAAAGTCCCCTGCCTCCCTCAGCAAACAAAAATGAGAAAGAGAGAGAGAGAGAGAGAGAAGTAAGGGAAGGGAAAGGGGAAAAAAAGAGGAAGAAGAAAGGTAGGGGAGATCAGTTGCAATTTGTCCCGATTTGTACCCCTCCCCCCCCCCCTCAGCAAAGAGAGAGAGAGAGAGAGAGAGAGAGGAAGGGAAGAGAAATGGAAAGAGGAGAGAAAGGGACAAAACAAAAAAGAGGAAGAAAAGAAAAGGAATTAGGGAAGATCAGTTGCGATTTCCATTGGTTCTTCTATCATCATTGTACAACTATCATTGTACAAATGTATTTATATATTAATTAATTTATTCCTGTTTGATAACAGAAATATGAATATAAAAATTAACTCGTAACAGCAACAAAATTAAATGTAGAAGGAAACTATCTTGCTGGGAGCAAGAAGCGCAAACATGATCTTGCATTTGCATGTACATGTAAGTGTATCATTAATGTCAATCATATTGTTTAATTACATCTTGTGAAATAGTATGCATTCAAGCTTTTGGGATTTTGTTTGGAGTATTTGTATTAAAGAAAGCGTTTGGAGCTTATAATGCACATGTTGCAATTTCAGGTGCAACTTAGGGTTCAAATATGGGTTACGCACGGCCAGGCATTAGTGTAGGAAATCTTCAAATGTTAATCAGGTATATGACTAAATTACTTGTCTGTTGCCTTTACGAAAACAATTATATTTAGTCAGACCTGAATTGAGTCGCAAAACAATCATTGTGTTAAAAGGATAAAAAACATATTTGATGACATTCGAAATTCCTCAATAACCAATACGATTGGAGAGCGTGTACTCGTTTTGTTTTTCTTCAAAACTTACGCTGGCCCGGATACTTGAGCCTCTCACAAAACGCAAGTATAGACCTGATGTTTCGCCAGGGGCGTCGCTAGACCTTTTTCAGTGGGTGGGGGGGGGGGGGGGTATAGAGGCCAACGATTACCGACAAAACAAGCCACCAATTACCGACAAAATTAAATGTCCCAATATCTACAAATATAACCCTATAAACCCGGGGCCAACGGCTAAATTGTTATGCACAAATGGTCATTTTCGTCAACGACATAAATATACAAATTATTTCGTCAACTTAGTAAGCATCATAGCTATATATTTTAATGCAGGCGCGTAGCTATGATCTTATTTTAGGAAGGGGCGGTATTGAACAAGCGAATCATTTAAAGAGCGCGCAAAGCGCTCCCTAGGTGGGGGAAGGGTGGGTGAAAGGCCTCCCGCGCGAAGCGCGGTAGCTTAGAAGTTTCATTAAATTATTATGAAAAGAAGACGATTTGTTGTACCGTTCTCGACTCTTAATCCTTGTCTGAATTCAGTTTCCCCATCCCACGCGAAGCGCGGGAGCTTAGACGTTTCATTAAATTATTATAGAAAGAAGACGAATTGTTGTATACCGTTCTCTATACTCTTAACCCTAATTGTCTGAATTCAGTTTTTCCCCTCTCGCGCGAAGCGCGGGAGCTTCGACTTTTCATTAAATTATTAGAAAAAGAAGACGATTCATTGTTCCAACTCTAAATCATTGTCTGAATTTTCAAAAATGTTTCTTTGTCCGATAAAAAGTCACAGTTCGAAGGGGAAAAATTGCTGGCCGACCGACATAAAAAAATCCCACCAACTTCAACCCCACAACCCACCCCCCCCCCCTTTTTTTTTAGCGACGCCCCTGAATGTAGAGTGGCCTGAGCGGGTAGGCACAGGGCGTGGTTCTAAACTTACAGAGACACTTCGATGAAGACACCCTTATTTCATGATTGCGTGTGTTGAACTGCCCTGGGCATTACAACTTTAAACCTCCAGGGTTTATTTTGCATATATAGGTATTTACATGTTCATTTATATAATAAAAGGAAATACCAAATATTCAAATATCATAGGTAGCAAATAAAGGGTGACTAACAGAGGAATGAAAACAAACAGATAGGAGAGGATGATCAAGCATAATGATGTGCACCAATCTATAAATGTGAATTACTAAGTAGCCTGTTCACACTACAGCTCTACAGTAACAAAGCATTTGTAGCATTAATTTTAAGCAGTTGAAGAAATTAATAAAAGTAGGCCTACTTGAAGAAATCGTTGAATTTTAAGATATTCAGTTTATTTTTATTAAGTAAGACAAAGTACTAGGTGTTAAAATAACACACATTTTAACACCTTTGGAACAAATAATACCCCAGGAACGTGAAAAACAAGTATAGTCAATATAAATGCAGAACCTCTCGTTTTAAAGGTACTATGTCCCTTTTGCAGCCAACCTCAAATGCTGTAGAACTTTGCAGGAATTATGAATATGTCATGTATGTCCTATCTGTGAAATTTAAACGTTAGCAGTGTCCTCATATTCAAATTATGCAAGGAAACCCGTTTACTTGCTAGCCTTCACTGTCAGACACTATTGAGTGACTGACTGGCTTTTTTCTTTTTTGGTAATAACATACATGAAAAGAGTTGTAAAGGGTACATGAGCATTTGTCTACATCAATAACCCACTTCTTGTGATGGCCAAGATTAAACTGATTGAATCTTTGCGCAGCATAAAACGTATGACCATTTGGTACAATTGTCTGAAATTCAAGACTATTACTTTCGGGCTCTATAGCCCTAAAGTCGATTTGACAACTAATAGTCGTTATTTTCCCACTTGAAGACATTTTCAAGCCCCAACTTTTTTAGGGAAGTTCTAAATTAGTATTATCTTTCAAATACAGTTGGAATTTAACTTTTTCATTTTTTTGGCCTGCAAATGGGACATAGTACCTTTAAACAAAGTGCAATACCATATTTTATTGATCTTCTTAATAATCGCTGATTGTTTTAAGTTTTTCTTTTCAAACCCAACTTTTTTATATTTGTATATGAACAGTTGTCTTTTTAACCAGACCAGTATTTTATCTGTCATGGTTTCATTGTATGATAATGTAGATATGTTTTGTAAATGGATATTCTTTCGTATTTATATGTATCCTTGATCATTGTAAACACATACATTTCAGCTTTTTAGCTGCAGCATGTGCATCATTGTACTTTATGTTTTCCGAAATAAAACTTTGAATTGAATTGAATTGAAAAACAAAACTTTTATTGTCACACATGCCTATAATCGGACATATTTAAAAACTGAAATATGGCACCACCCAAACAATAT
This sequence comes from Strongylocentrotus droebachiensis, assembly GCA_035222895.1. Lineage (NCBI taxonomy): Eukaryota > Metazoa > Echinodermata > Echinoidea > Camarodonta > Strongylocentrotidae > Strongylocentrotus > Strongylocentrotus droebachiensis. Next base: position 78,675 of record JAVYIG010006783.1, read on the forward strand.
AATTCTGAGATCCTCCTTTGTCTTTAATTTGCACCTGGAAATAAATTCATGATAACCGAGCCCGGCCGAAATATATATATATATATATATGGGTATATATATATAAAATAAAATAAAATCAATAAATAAATAAATTTAAAAAATAAATAAATCAATCAATCAATCAATAAATAAATAAATAAATTTAAAAAATAAAATAAAATAAAGGAGTAAACTATCGAGAGAAAAAATCTCAGATATTTGTTTTGTATGTTCACGTTTTTTTTTATTGAAATTTGTCTAAAAGAAAAATGATTTAAATGAGCCAATCTGTTTGAAGGTGGTAACACTACATTTACGCATACACTACATGTAAACAGAACACAAAAAGTAACTATTAACTATCCCCCTAAAGAACTGCTCATAATTTCAAAATCATTAAAATGTATCACGATGTCATATTAATACCACAAAATTTGACCGGTACGATAAACGAAAACACAGTAACGATCTGCAGTGTACCGATGAAAATAATACCTCTTATTTCCACAGAAATAGTATAGAAAGTTTCTCCCGTGGAACCATTTTTGTATACATGCTGAAGGTATCGCTAATTAAATTATCCTCAATTTCAATTTGAAGGACTGTACAGCGCAAGTACCGATATCCATTGCCATCCTCTTTCATGAACTATTTTGAGTTTTTATACTTCGAAATTTCAAACAACTTATTTTAAAAATCCCAGCAGAACAATCTGCAGTCATAACGAATGACACGTGGCATTTTTCAGCCGGAGGCGTGCAGCACCCTAATCGTTTTTAGATTTCAATGGATTTCCTTACTAAAATTATAATATAGATTACTAGTACTTTTGAAAGTATTAATATTATCATTATAAGCATTATTTTGTATCATGATTACTTTTATCATTATCATTATTATCATTTCTCACCAGGGCAACACGCAATGGATATAATTTCACTCTCGTTTATCCGTCCTACTTTAGTCTCACTGTACCAGCAGTAAGTGATGTTTGTGGCGTTTGCAGGACATATCACTGATTCGGCTTCAGCAGGAGCATCGATGGACGAGGACTCGTACAGTGGACCGCTCAGCGTCGCAAAAATACAAATACTAGTCGTTAAGATGATAATTATAATGTTTTACCTTCAAACCCTAGATACTGACATGCCAGTTGTGATAAGTTCCAGTTCCAATAGTCTTGATGTACCAGCACGTACGTGTTAGGACTGGAGCTGGACGTTAAAGCAAGTGTTCCTTCATTTATCTTTTCACCAAGTAGCTTTAACGAATGGATGGTTACATCTATACAGTTTACAATCAAAATAAGACAGATATATTGCGGGGAAAAAGAAAGAAAATTGAACACCTTTAGTGATCGGGTGAAACTGATTTTGAACAAGAGTTTACGGCGATGTAAAGTGTTTTAAAACTGTAAATTTGTCAGCTCTCCCATCAAATTGGTTTTGCATAGGGCGCTAAAATGACTAACTCATATTCAACTCATAGTCACTATAATTACTCAAACCTTAGTCGTTCTAGAACGCGTTTCGATTGTGTTGATGTGAGTTGCAATTAGTGAATAGTTGATGAACGATTTGTGATCTGCCACTCCTATATTTACGGGGCCATCTGCTAAAAGGATTAGTGTGATGTAAATATGTAATTAAATTGAAACATAAGTTCCCGTTAACAAAGCGCAGGGAAATGTCCATAATCAACGAAAAAGGTGTTACTATTTCTTTACACTATGGTAACTCATGTTTCGTTGACGATCAGACATAGACGAAATACTTCATGTATGGCTGATTGTCAATGAAACGGAGTAAAGTCTTTTGTCAATTTTGCTTGTTGCTACGGCAGGCAGCCAGTGAAAAAGAACTTTTAAAATCAAATTATGGAAATGCAAGCAACACTTTAAACAAACAGAACTTTGTTATTTCTTGCTCAATATTTTTTCGATATTGAGGTGTCATATGAAAGGGCAGAAACTGAACTTTCTAGCAATGTGAAATTTTCTTCGAAATTCAGTTACCGCCTGCTAAATGACTTTTTGGTTTCCTTCCTTCAAATTGCTTTTAAATACTCATGCGTGAAATATGCATCATATGATTTGCATCAAACAATGCGGAGGATCTAAGCTTTACAAATATGTGTCATTTATTCATTATAATTGTGATTAAATTATGATAAAACATCGATAATTCTCGGTTTCGTTTTTTCTGGGTCTCACTGTATATATCAAATATTTCATTGCAAAAATAATTGTATTACATATCTTTATTCGCGGGGAATTACCAAACAACCCTAAATGAATATCCACCAAATCGACAGACCTTAATTCCCTTAGCTCAAACTTAGCTATTACGGTCTTGGATAACCTTTGAACATGTACACACTCCCAGAACATGTGTAAATATGTTTCAATCTATTGCTTACAATATGAGCACAAGTTATCTTCAACAAATTCGAATCTCAAGAAGTGTTCTCTGGTATATAGTGCTCCATGAAGCAGTTTACATTGAATTTCTCTTAGTCTGTGAACAGGAGTAACTTTCCCAGACCCACTAAATATCTCCCTATATAACTCATTTGTAAAATCTGAAAATCCCCGTCCATCGTGAGTCTTCAATACAAATAATTGTGTAACTTCTCTATAAAATATTCATCAACCTTCCTCGATAATAAATCTCTGTGGAGCTTCACAGTACCGTTAAGCTACATTAAGATATCATACTCTTTTACATCCACTAAACCCCAGTTATTCTTTTTTCCCGCTTCTCGGAATAACCTTGATACAATATTGATATCTTAATTCGATCTTTCCCATTCCAAATAAATTCAAAACATATTTTCTGTATATGAAATGACCCATTTTGGAACCACTAGTGAAGCAAAAACGTAATATAATTTACATAATGCATATGTTTTTAATATTTTTTTCCAAAAACACCGTGAGGCCCCTCTGTTTCCACCATCCGAGAAGTCTTTTAATCTTGCTTAAAATCTCTTTATACGCCCTCTGAGACTTTCGTTATGAACTCACCTGTTTCACAATGTGTACCAGTCCATCCATCCTCACATGCACACGTGTAACCGTTCTCCTCATCCTGGCAAATACCTTGATTGCCACAAGGCTGGCTGCTACAATCGTCAATGTCTGACGGACAGAAAGACAGAAAAACAATGAAACATTTAACAGGAATTTCAGGGTGATATGTTGTTTTTCAGAAGGTTTGTAATTTTGCAGTTTCGTATAACTATAGAGGTCCGTTATTCCGAAGGTTAATTCCATGCAGTTCATGGTTCCGAAAGTGAAATGACCCGAAACCCTGACTCTACACCATCATACATTGGTGTAGTACTAATTGGATGCTACAAGTAGAGTGTGAGTCTCATTTGAATGTGTTACTAGGGTTTTTACAGACATGTATCAATCTTATATGACTATTTACTTTAACGTCACCATCCGTTACAAAAAGAATGAGATACATACACTAAACAATAGTTGTAAGGTCCATGTATTATCACGAACAGAGACATCTAATCAATGGCATTAATCAGGAATATACTCTAACGCCCTCTATTGAAAATTTCCTTGAATTTTGTTCTGTAAGGTTTAAACTTTAAAAGTGTTTTTCTAAAACTTTGGATTTTGTGAGGAAGCCCTATTTTCCTCTCATCTTCTGTTGCAATACACATGACAAGGTATTTGCCCTAAAGCAAGTTTCCTTACAGGAAATCCATCTTTTCTATAATGTTTACACTTTAAACATGTATTTCCCAAACTTTGGGTTTTGTGGGTTGGTCAGCTTTGCCTCGGTGAGGGGGATGGGGCTAATTTGCAATGTGAGGAGGCAGTAATACAAAATTAGGGGTGCTTACCATTTTCACAGTTGGTTCCTTCCAATCCATCCCCACACTGGCATGTGTAACTGTTTATTTCGTCCAAGCAAATCCCATCGTTCAGACAAGGTTGGCTCAAGCATTCATTCAAGTCTGACGGAGAAAGATTAATTTAATTTATTTAGGGATAGACAAATCTATTTTATTTACAAAGGCACAAATATACATCATTAAAACTCCAACCATGTGTAACTATTTATCCCTTCCAAGCAAATCCCATGGTTTTGTCAAGGCTATATACGGCGCCAATTCATGTCTATAAAAGGAGAATTTCAAAAACATTTATATTTGCAGATAAATTCATTAAATTTAGATTTAAAAATACTGCATTACCTAGAATGGCTTCATTTACATTGTAATGTATAAGACAATATGATTTAGATTGGTACAATATCATTATCCAAATATCTGTAAATCATGCATGCAATTCAGCCATTGGCTGCGATATGTTGATGAATAAATACCTTACCTTACCTAGTTGAGAACAATCCAAGGACGTTTTTGTTGTTTCTGAGAGGAATTTTCGAAATATGCCCTCTCTTTTCACAAAATAATGGATTCCCTTGCTATTGCTAAAGACAAAGAACAAAATTCAGCATTTTACTCACTTATTTGACAGTTAACCCCTACCCATCCGGCCACGCAATGGCACAGTACATGTACATGTTCATCAGTACATGTTCCTCCATTACGACAAGGGTTGCTGGTGCACTTGTTGAAGTCTGAAAAACAAAAGATCTTAAAATAATTGAAATATTATAGCAATGTCACACAGGCGCGGAACTACGAGGGGCGAAGACCCCTGGCAAATAACTAAAATTCTCATGAATTGGGCCCCCCCCCCCCAAAAAAAAAAAAAGTGCTCTTACCCTTCCAAAGAATGGGAGATTTATTGGTAATACGAATTTGTTATGAGTCTGTGAACAAATTAAAAACATTATACCATAAAGTACCTGGTGTAGTAGCGGATTGCTGCGTTGTCGTTACGGTTGAAGTAGTACGCTGTGTTTCGTTCCGAGAAATTCTAGCCACTTTGTCGAGCTTTTCTGAAAAGAAGGAAAATTCATGCAGTTATTATCATAATCAATGATCTTGACAAAGACAGGACTTTAAGACAGCAGCTGTTTTAAACAAAAAGGAAAATACATGTATAGTACCAAATAACTACCGTTGGTGAAGGTGATGGGACAAACTATCACTTCCGAGGCGATCTGGATGTAGCTATCTTTTCCGAAGCGAAGCTGAGGAAAGATAGCGTATACATTCAGTTCTGATCGATGAGGAAGTGATAGTTTGCCATCGCCTGAAACCAAAAGGTGATTATTTGCTTTATATTCCACATCTAAAACAATTAAACTACAAAAAGGAAAGGACGTGTATGCATCTACATAAAAGACACCATGCCCAAATTCACACCAAAAAAGTTAAACAGTTTAACCCAACCCCTTGAGGGTACGGTGCGCGCATGTGTTTGTTTTAATTGCGCTCATTGGTAATGCGCGCTTAATTACACCTGTTTTAGTGCACTTTTTGGATAACCTTGAGTGAAAGTGCGTTGCACTGTGTGGATAGTAGTACTATCTACACAGTGTAACGAAATTTTTGCTTCTCCCATCAATAATGGGCGAACTATCTTTCATCACGTGATTTACTTTTGACTACTCGTAGAGCAAGATTCTTAGTATGTGGAATGTAACAATAAATAGCCAATAATAAAGCAATTATCGTTGTTCTTGACGTTTATACATGGCCTCATGATAGGAGATATTTTTGGAGTACAGTGGCGCTCTCTGCTGAATGACAGACTGGTAAGAACATGATTAACTTTCAGATAACATATACATATATGAACTTTTTCACCAGGGATCTTTATAATGAGTTGTCCTTTCTAATGGGAGAGCAGCAGTACAGATTGAAGAGTACCAAAGCAGTGATGTTGTTTCGAATCCGGGACACGATTACCTTTAGTCATTGGATGAACAATAACCAACCCAAAATTTAGAAATCCTGAGAATAGATGAAGGCAATTAAAGGGATCCGGTAACTTTGTCTCAGATTCTGAAACAAAATTCTGGATTTAGCTCATGCTAAAATGATAATTATAAACCTTTAGGTCAGTCAGGAACCCCATGACTTTTACAAGCCGATCGCCTGTCTGATTATAAAGATATATGTGATTGGAATTACAAATTTTGAAAACCCTTTGCCAAACGGTTTTCATAAAACTACCGTCTATTGGGGAAAACGAGTATGGTCAAACCGGTCACTCAAAGATTTTTACTTTTTTGAGGCACTTCTTGATCATTTTGGAGCGCGATTTTTTTAGGGCTTCAATATTACACCATATCACAGATACTGATAACACATAGGGCCGTGTATCTCAGATTTAACATTGTTAAACGATCCCTTAAAATAGAAATGATATGTTGCTTGTCCATAAACGAAAGTAGGCCCACAAAAAGACATGGGCAGCGGAAGAGGAGAGGAAAGAGAGAAATGAATAAATAAAGAAAGAAAGCGGGACAGACGGGAGGAGAGAACTAAGAAGACAATGACAGGGAGAGAGAGAGAGAGAGAGATTGGAGAGGAGAGGAGGAATGAGAGACGAAAAAGCGGTCAAATATTTTTTGAAGAAAAATAAGAATAAATTGTGTCATGTTATGTAGAAGCTATGGCCTATGTGTATTATTTCAATGTTGCAAAGTTACCTACCACAACTACTCCCTATACACTCTAAGAAAAAAGGGTGCAAAAAAGGGAGCAAAATAAGAGTTTGCACCCTTTTCATAAAAATGAACCCTATTGAAGGAAAAGGGGTTCAAAATAGGGTGCAATATAAGATTTTGCACCCTTCGCACAAAAATAAACCCTAACGACCCAAAAAGGTGCAAAATAAAAGTTTGCATATTGCATGCATATTCATGATTACTTTCCACGTGTTCACATAACAATACATTTATCATATTATTTGTTAATCAAATTATGACAATGCACATCAATTTTGTGATTTGTATTTTCCTTCGGCAATCATCAACCAATAGATTATTTTGTCTGATCATGTTACAATTACATTCACGTTTTAGCAATATATATATTGATTATATGATTACTAACCAAGAAACATCATACATGTTTAATACGTATTTGTGTACGAGCAAATGTCACGAGTATTCCTCAATGATGGGTGCAGGATTGCACTTTTTAAAGGGTGCAGGATTGAACCTCTTAAGGTGCTGCTATTGCATCGGTTTGCACCCCTAAAGGAGCAGGATTGAACCATTAAGGGTACTAACATGTCTCCTAAAAGGTGCATTCTGGCACCCTCCTAAAGGGTGCAGGATTTAACCCCTAAAGGTGCTGCTATTGTTGCATCGGTTTGCACCCCTAAAGGTGCAGGATTGAACCATAAAGGGCACTAACATTTCCCCAAAAAGGTTCAATCTGGCACCCTTTTGAAGGGTGCAGGATCGCACCTTTAAAAAGGGTGCAGGATTTAACCCCTAAAGGTGCTGCTATTGTTGCATCGGTTTGAACCCCTAAAGGTGCATAGTTGCACCATTTTTTCTTAGTGTGTATAGCCTTCGGAGCAGTGGCATTCGAATCCGACCATAGTCTCCTCACACCAGCCGTTTTTGCATGGATTACTGAGACAATCTGTTCATCAAAATTGCAATAAAAAGATGTATGAATTGAACCAGAGCAAGTCGAAGATCATTGATAATAATAATGATTATAATTATAATGACAATAATAACAATAATAATAATAACAATAATAATAATAATAACTAGAAATTTAATTCGTCACGAAGACGAATAAGGTGGTCTGTCTAAGTCTTATGATAGATTTGAGAATGGGAGAAGTTATATAGACATGTAAACAATGATGATCATGATGAACATGGTGATGATCATGATAGTAAAGGTGATGATGATGATAATGATAATGTTATATGATGATAAAAACGATAATGTTAATGATGATGATGATGGTGACATTGATGATGATGATGATGATGATATTGATGATGATGATGACGATGATGAGTATGAGCATGATCCTGACATCTGATTGAAAAAATGAGGAAATATTTAGATAGCATATAGTCTCAGCTACAACATATTAAGATTTGGTTGAAAACTGTTTTGAATAACAACCGAGACACTGGTCAAAACACATTGTCATGCATCTTCATGTTTTGAAAAAAGTGACCTCCCATAGACATAACACGCAAATATGACAAATTATGCATTGCCGCCTTTAATCGAATATTATACTATGATGACGTCATTTAAATGATAATATATGACAAATTTCTGATAGAAAATTATCTCAGCTACAACATATTAAAATCTGGGTGAAAATCGATCACCGATACGTGAGATAATCTCAATTAAACAAAGACAAAAATGACGTCATCAACAAAATACATTTTTTGGAGTTTAGATGCCAATATTAAGACTTTGTTTCACTTTGTACGAGTCAGGGTGGTATGAAATCATATGTCCAACTCATGCTTTATCCAACAATGATATAAAAATTAGGGGTCAATGGACTATCTGAAGAGCTATTTCGATTTTTAAAATGGGATGTTTTATGCCATATATGCTATGTATTACAAGAGCTCGCACGCACGGACATTATCTTAAACGGACGCTCATTCCGTTATTAATGGGCAGAAAAAGGTGAACAATGTATCAAAATGCTTGAAAGAATGTGTCAGATATGATGACGGAAAAAAATTGGCGATTTCATGTTGCCAAATGCCAGGACACGCGAAAACGCGCGCCCATGGGCGTGTGCGCGTTTTTTTTGCAAAATGCTTAAAATGTCCTAAAACGTATGCAAAATTAATTTGAGACGATTTGAAGCATTTTTATTTTTTGCGTGCGCGCTAACGCGCGGACGTACGCATGCGCGCGCGTTTTCTGACCTGAAACTGACCGGACGGATATTGACCCTAATCATGATAAATATAAATGAGAAATGCCTTTCCGTTATGAAGATATGATAATGAGTAAAAAGTACCAAAAAAAACACAAAATGGCGCCTGGATGACGTCATGAAGACTTGATGACCTTGAAAATGTTCCTGTCACGTCTTATGACAATGACCTATGACTGTACCAAAATTGAACGAAATTGACATAACTGATCTTGAGTTATCGTCGGAACAAAAAAGTGGTAACAATAAATAAAAATAAAGAATAATAAATAAATAAATAATAAAGAAGAAAGAAAATTCTGACGAAAACAATAGGTGATCTGTCGTTGACAGACCACCTAATAATACAAATAATAGTAACTCTTCTTTAGCCAGGGAAGCCTTATCACTAGTTCTGTCTGAGAGCCCTACAATCATATTATTACCCCAGCTTTAGCAGAGCTACCATGAGAATGCACTCTAGCATTCAAAGAAATTCTTCTTACCGTGCACCCATTTACTACACCTGGGTGGAGGAGGACTAATATAGATTAATATTTTGCCAATGGACGTTAAGTGCAGCAGCAGGACTCGACCCGCGAACCATATGATTCCAGCCACGAATCCACGACACCATCATTACGTCAGAAGTAGGCCCACATTTGTATCGGTTTGTGGATACTTCACGTACCGACCACCACTATGCACAATATAATACCAATCCGATCTGCAGTGTACAGGCCGCTCGAACCGCCTAATCCATGACAGTGTTTTTGTCTTTTGAAAAGCAATAAAGACGGCCTTAAAGTTGGATGTCATGGAACAATATCATGACAGAACTAGATAATTTAAAATGTTCGCACTAAGTTTAAGAAACATCTTCGTATATTTCTGTTGTTAATTTTGATAATTTTCCGAATTATTTTTTGATATTCTATAACGCAATGATTTTTAGATATAATTGATTTTTCTTTCATTCAAGTAAATATCATAATCCTGTATAGTTTTGTTTTCATTTGCTATAAAAATTGTAAATATGCATGTCTGAATTTTTATTTGGGTCTATTTAACTGGTACAAAAGTTCACATCAATAATCTTTAAAAATCTCTTTAGTATTCTTGACAATTAGATCTGTAATTATTGTGATACATGCATGTAAAGATATCTTACCTGGGAATCTACACAGGCGATGCCCAGATAATCTTGTCCTCCCAGAGTTGGGGCATGATCCGTACCCGCGGCGTGGAATTATCTTGGGGATTGTAGCTACCATCTTCCCATTCTCATCGGGGCGTTCCCGGCAGACCTCGAACATAGGTATGGTGTAGTTGAGCCCAAGACCATCGCTGCATGTTGAATTATTGCCCAAGGCTAATACAGAGGGGCGTAATGCAACATGAGATACTAATAATTGTTAACAATAATCAGTTGTTTACTTTTTTCGCTTCAAAAACTTCATGACGAACATTCGTCTGATATAAAAGCACATTGATTGATTTTTTTTTTGATTGATTTTTATTCGACAAGCTTCCAACATACAACAATAAACAATAATAACAGATCAAAAATAAGTCAGCTTGAACAGGATAACCCACGAAAGCTCGAGAGCTTATTTCCAGTGGGGTCCCTTACAGACATGTATAAAATTAATAAGTTAAAATAGTAATATTTACAGACAGATAAGAAAATTAAAAGAATTACTTATTAAAGATAATAATAATACTAACAACATTAAACTGATGATATAAATGATAATGAGTACAAGTAGAAGAAGAAGAAGAAGAAGAAGACGAAGGAGAAGAAGAAAAAGAGGAGGAGGAATAAGAGGAAAATAATGATGAATTTTGTAAAATTTCTATAACGTACGAAAACATAAGTATATTCAAAATGAAAAAGTATGAACCGGCAGAAGAATACGTATTTCAATCATATAACATGTCATTCACTTCTCTTCTCTGACTGTCAAGTATTAGGTATTCCTTTGATTTCCTCTTAAAATGAGCATAGTTTCCTATTTTTTTTTTTACACCATTGGGAAGGGAATTCCAATGTTTTATGGCATTGTAATAAAACGAATTTCCAATACTACCTACTCTTTCTGGTAAGTTAAAGTTGAATCAGTTATTCCTTGTATTATAATCATGTACGTCAGTAACAAGATCGAAGTTGGATCAAATATAATGATTCGACCTAGTATGATATATTTTATGCACGTGATGCAATACGAGTTGTTTTGATCTTTGGTCGACTTCAAGAAAACCAGCTTTAGAAAGTTCGCTGTAGCCAACATGAGTTCTTGGACCAGAACAATTGATAAATCTCACCATTTTGTTTTGTATAATCTTCAACTTCTTTTGATCTGACTTGTTTATGTTACTATACCATGCAGGGTTAGCATAGTCAAATAAACATTGAATAAGAGCAAAACAGAGTGTACGGTTGCTTTTAAATCCATACAACTTTGATATCTGTACACAAATTTCAGACGAGAATTTGCTTTTTTTACAACTGATTCTACTACAGATGAAAATGAAATTGCGCTAGCCAACTCAATGCCTAAATACTTTACAGAATCTTTTCTCTTGATTACTTGATTATTGTGTGTCACTTTGAATTAAAATGACTTTTTAGAACTAGTTTTAGAACAAAACAAAATGCTTTCTGTTTTTCCCAAGTGTAAAGAAAGCTTATTATCAGTCATCCAATCGACACACGTAGACAGCTGTTCACTGAGCTTTTCCTCAATATATTTAGGATCAGGATTTGAATAGAGTGGCACGCTGTCATCTGCGTACAATAATAGTTTTAAGTCTTTTATACAAATATACATATCATTTATATAACTTGAAAACAGAATTGGGCCTAAAATGCTTCCCTGAGGTACACCGCATGTTATAGGCATTAGTTTGGAACGAATATCAATAATAATCATGGATATCAATGCAGCCCCTAGATCCTACCCTTCTTCACGTTGTGTGCTTCAACACATCGCCCTCCCCCTCTAAGTTTAAAAGTTCTATTGCCGCTTCTGATTTGAATGAAACGCCAAATAAAATATATAAATACGAGAGAAAAAAGATGTTTTGGAGGCACCTTCGTAAATTCAAAGTTACTTACCTCCAATAAAAAATTGTATGAAGATGTAAATTAAACTAGCAAGAGGAATATAACCTTCCATGTTAACAAAAAAAAAAACTGCATCTATTTCATCTCGAACCAATGTTGAATACTTTTCAAACGAAACGCTGAAATATATAAAAAAATAAAATCTCAATCTTGAATAAAGTCCTGCGTTAGTATTCTCAAAGCTTTAGATAAAGTAACGTTCCTCGATACATGCTCTGGCGTTAATTGCTTCACTTCCAATTGTTCTCCAGTAACTGAGAGATGCTGATGAATATGAGCGCTCCGCTAAAGTTCGAAAGCAAATCGTAATATTTATGCATTAGTAATACCTCAGTCACACCGCCAAGCAAACAACGCGCCGACTCATGCACAGTGACCGATATTTGGCTCTTCGGGGGCAAGTTATCGTTCATCCTGGGGGGGGGGGGGGGGGGGGGAGGGATGGGAGAATAGACACGAATAATATAAAATCTCTCACGTATACTGTTCTTTGATAATATGATATATGTTCTAAACAGGTTATGAAAATGTTCTCTTTTGTTTTCCTTTTTATTATTGCAATTTATGTTTAAAGGTATAGACCAGTTCTTGTTATGCGATTGCATTGTGAAAGAAACGTTGTTGAATCGATCAGAAAAGGTTGATCATCTAGCAGTATTGGTGTATACTGCAAGGTTCTGGAATCATCAAAATGATAAGAAATTTGGCCCAGTCTTGGTAAAGTAGCAAGCACTGTACACAGAAAGATGTATATGGGACGACGGGATATCTATCCAGTCCGGGTAGATATAGTAATTTACCAATATATAAATTAGTAGGCGGTTTCTCGGCAAAATTTGTATATCACATATTAGTCAAAACATATTCTTTCACATGATTGGTAATAAGAGCTTCCATTTCATTTGTTAAGCCAAAATATCAATGAAACAGTGAATCCAGTTTTGTTATGAAGAATTTTTACAATATTTGTTATGAATGATTTGTACAATATGTATTTGATTTAAGAGAAAATAATAACAAATATATATTGAAGAAAAACAAAGTTGTCGTCCTTTCTGTCAGTCTGATTGGTGTGACTGTGATCTTATTGTCACGTCGCGTCACGTTGGAGATCGATTCGATCTACACGGCCCAGTGCACAATTTCAACGTGCTTTCATCATGTCTGTATTCTTTTGAATCGACCTTGCTGTTTCCATCACTACATACAAATGGATATAGACAATATCTTTTCTTAAAAACTAAATAGAAAGCAGTAAATACTCGTCAATGTGATTAATATTATGGTTACCAAAGCAACCACTTCATGGCGCGGGATTCGTGCCTCGAAATGGTTGCTACGGTAACCATAATATTAATCACATTAACATTAATCAAAGGATTACCAAAGAGATGAACGTAATTTGATTGTCCTCCATGCAATTCATTTAATACCAAGGTCTCCTCCACCTCTCTCGTTATGGACAAAAACCCGAGCCAAAGTTAAAGTCTTGTATTCAACATTCCATTGCAAAGATAACAACAGTAAAATATGAAAAGCCAACCTAAACAGAACAATACAGTATATTTATTCCCAACCCAAGACAGACAACAAGCAATGATTAAATGTGAAAGCCGATAGGAACCGCATAGGCCAATGACTATTTATCGAGGCAGAACATATCACTAATCAAGTTAAAACATTTAAACTGTTCAATACTGTACAGAAAAGAACTCTATTGTTTAAAATATCATCAACATCAATATCGTCATCACCATAAGTGACTTCATCATCATTATCATCATCATCATCTTCATCGTCATCATCATCATCATCATTGCCATTATCATCAGCACCATCACCTTCTTCTTCTTCACTGCCATCCTCCTCCTGCTCCTGCTCCCCCTCCTCATCATAATCATCAATTTCATGATAATTATGTTTGTTTTCACAACTAAGGAGACAATGGCGTATTTTAAGTTGACACTAGACTTTCTACCCCCCCCCCCCCCCCCCCTCACCCTGGCATCGAATGACCAAAAGAGGGGGCTAAAGAATGAAAGAAAAAAAAAGAGGCAAGCGGTAAAGGAGGAGGAGAGGGCAACATGCATAGATAATGATACGATGACTCCACCTCTACTACTCGATGACGATGTTTTTTCGCATTTTATACACAGGTAAGACCGCCCCCCCCCCCCCTCATGACACTAGTACCCCCTTGATGGTTAGACGCATGCTATGCCACTGCTCTGAGTGACTTTGATCATCCTTATAGGCCTACTTCAATAAAGTAATGGCGCCGTACTCATTAATACCAATTATTATTATATCATTGCTTCTCTATACCATCCTATACAGAAATAAATTATCTTAATATCCATTCTTGTTTCCCCGGCCTCTCTCTCTCTCCCCCCCCCCCCTCTCTCTCTCTCTCTCTCTCTCTCTCTCTCTCTCTCTCCCTATTCCCCCTCGCTCTCTTTTTTCTCTCTTCCTGTTCTCACTCTCTCTTTCTCTCTCTCTCCCTATTCAATATTATTATCTTATTTTTCTGTCTTTTCTCGGGTGTTCTGCAGAATGACAATTGATTACATACAGAAAAAACATTAAAGACTATGAATGAATACAAACTATACTAATATCAAAAGTGGATAACACTATATAACGAAATATTAAAACCTACTTAAGCTTTGGCTCAAGGTTTTTGTCCATAACGAGAGAGGAGGAGAACACAGTCTGTCCTTGGTATTAGATGAATTGCTGTGGAAGGCAATCAATTTACGTTCATCTCTTTCAGGCGCGGATCTACGGGGGGGGGGGGGGTTTAGGGGGTTTAAACCCCCCCCCCCCCCTTGGGCGGCCCCCCCCCCCCCCAAAAAAAAAGGGAAAAAAAGAAGAAAAAAAAGAAAAAAGAACGCACGCTGGATAGAAACCCTTTCAAGTGCAAATATTGTGAGAAGATATTCAACTCATCTGGTAACTTAACCAAACACATGATAACTCTGGATATAACTGTGTATTAAACTGTTACTTGATTTAAAAAGACGTTATCATGCACTGCTTTTTATGGTCTCCATTGTGTTAATAGATGCCAGGAAAACATCACTTACGGGGTTCAAATAAACACCCCCGAAAAAATCGGTTCGCCGCTTCGCGGCTCGTGGACGATGCTCCGCATCGTCATTATTTTGGTCAACCCCCCCTTAGCAAAAAGCTAGATCCGCCCCTGTCTTTGATAATCATTTGATTAATGTTAATGTGATTAATATTATGGTTACCGTAGCAACCATTTCGGGCGCGGGATTCGTGCCTCGTTCATATCATCAAACATTGATGATGATGATGACGAAGATTATGATGATGAAAACTGATAATGACGCGGAGGATACAGTGAAGAAGAAGAAGAAGGTGATGATTACGGTGTTGATGATGATGATAATAATGTAGATGGTGGTGATGATGAGGATGAGAATAATAATGAGGATAAAACTGATGATAATGATGAGAAGGGGAGCAGGAGCAGAAGGAAGAGGACAGTGAAAAAGAAATAGGTGATGATGTTGCTGGTCGGGTGGTGGCAATGATGACCATGATGATGATGCATATAGTGACGACGATGATGATAATGATGATGAAAATAATGATGATGATGATGATGATGAAAATAATGACGATGATGATGATGATGATGATGATGATGATGACGATGATGATGATGATAATGATGATGATGATGATGATGATAATGATGACGATGATGATAATGATAGAATGTTGAAATATGACTTCAGCTTTGGCTCAAGGTTTTTGTCCATAACGAGAGAGGTGGAGAACACAGTCTGTCCTTGGTATTAGATGAATTGCTCTGGAAGGCAATCAATTTACGTTCATCTCTTTGATAATCATTTGATTAATTTGTCGATTAGAAGGGTCGATCTTTTGTAAGGGCCAAATTTGACAAACTCCTGATGTGAAGTGAGGATTGTTATTAATTAACTAACGGAGAATGCACATAATTCAGTAGACTAGTACTTCCCTTCCCTTCTCTAGTTATCTCTCTTCCTGTTTTCTATAACTTTTTCCCCTTTTTTATCATAGTTCTAGTCGATTTCCAATGCACGTTTAAATTATTATAATCTTCTTTTTTTTTTAGGGGTGTCTTTTTTTAATAAATATAATACATGAATATCGAAAGAATATGCACATTTGAAATGGATGATGGTTAATGACGGTAAAGTGAAATATCTACCGTATCTCTCCAGGGCGGAACTGGGAAAGACTCTCTCTCTCTCTCTCTCTCTCTCTCTCTCTCTCTCTCTCTTTCTATCTCTTTCTCTCTGTCTCTGTCTGTCTCTGTCTCTCTCTCTCCTCTCTCACCAATGGTTATAATCTGCCACACAATGTAGTAATATAACTATTGAGCCTTATTTTCGGACATTATTAGCAACCGAAATTAATAACTGTAGATTAATTAACCCCATCACTTAGCAGCAGCGGTAAATGTGATTAGATTTCACTTCGTCCTGTTAATCCTTATTCGATCCATATCAAAACGTTTGGAGCTAAATGGACTCTATTGGGAATTGAAGAAAATGGATCAGTCATGATCTGTGCACAAGAGATTAGTATCGTTCCACCACCGTGACAGAGACTGTAGGCGACACAGTTCTCAACTGAATCATCTCACCAAAAACTTTTACTCGGCAAAGATGTGATGATCTTACATCCTGGATACGCTGGGATAACATTGATCAATCTAAACGAGTCTTATATGGTTAGAAATATAAAATCACATAGAAAAATGGCTTTCTCAAACTAAAAATTAGAAGAAGGCGGTATGCCAAATTGTGACATGGTAGTAAAGCTCTCTCGCTCGACCCGTTGATTTTACACAGAAAGCGAGCTGAAAATAACAGTAACTTTACTACTTTAACAAATAAAACGCGATAGTAAATCATAATAAAATTGTAATTTGTTTGCTTTACCCAAAATAACATAGTTTTTGTCGTATTTTACAAGTCAAACTGGGCGAAATATGTGGTACTTATAGCAGAATGAATATGGATGTAAAAAAGACGTGCTTTTCACTTCATTCTCCATAGAACATCTTTTGGTAATAACACAAGCACTGTTCAGTTTAGTTGACACTGGACTTTCCACCCCCCCCCCCCCCCCCCCTCTCCCTCCCTCACCCTGGCATCGAATGACCAAAAGAGGGGGCTAACGAATGAAAGAAAAGAAATTAGACGCAAGCGGTAAGCGAAAGGAGGAGGAGAGGGCAACATGCATAAATGATGATACGATGACTCCACCGCCACTCCTCGATGACGGTATTTTTTCGCATTTTATACACAGGTAATACCGATGCCCCCCCCCCCCCACATGACACCAGTACCCCCTTGATGGTTAGACCCATGCTATACCACTGCTCTGAGTGACTTTGATTATTCTTATAGGCCTACTTTGATAAAGTAAGGGCGCCGTACTTCATACCAATCATACCAATTATTCTAAGTGAGTATTGCTTCGTTATCCTATACCATCTTAGTATATATTCTTATTCTCTATTCTATTCTCCCTCCCTCTTTCTCTCTTTCTCTCTCTCTCTCTCTCTCTCCCACTCTCTCCCTCTCTCTCTTCCACTCTGACTCCCTCCCTCTCTCCCTCCTTCTTCCTCCCTCCCTCTCTCTCTCTCCCTCTCTGCCTCTATCTCCTATTCCCCCTCCCTCTCTATTTTCTCTCTTCCTGTTCTCTCTCTCTCTCTCTCTTTCTCTCTTTTTCACACCCTCTCTCTGTCTGTCTCTCTTTATTATATTCAGCCACTAGGCAGCAACAATGGACAAAATGCTTTTGATGTGGATGACTAATTGCTTTTAATTTAATTAAATTTATGTAACTTTTACAACACATCGTGTTTGATATGTTCCTTCAACCGGATGACCAACACTCAAGATTTGGGTTTATTTTTTCGAAAACTTTGCATCCCTAAAGGTACCTTAATAACTTAATGACTATCACTCAAAGACATGTGAATTCAACATGTGTTTATGGATTTATACAAGCCTCTCGATGACCTATTAATAAAGTCTTAGATAAGAAACCAATGAAAAACAGATATGGAACATGTGGATATCATACGATTAAATATTTGTATATTGCCCTTGGGGGACTAGGAACAGGACATTTGTTCAAAGGAGGTGTATTCAATTAAAATCGAATCTAATATTTTCATTGAATTGGAAGAGAAAAAAGTTCTCAATATCATTAGGCGCAAAACGAGATGTTTGTTTGGATGATGTTTACTTTCGCATATCGTGATGTTCAGTGGGCCTGGTTTAAACAAAAAGAGGGGGTGCTTACACCCTTCATACCCCATCCCCATGCCTGCCCATTTGCTGTATCTTACATGTGATCAAAATACTCAAGCATTGTACTTATATATGATTCCTCAACTTAAGAAGAGAAGACATTTTTTCAAAGTTCACATTCGAAGATTGGTAAGTAGCTAGGAGTCTTGTAGTTTTTCCTTCATATACTAAAGTTAGTGGAGTAATTCATAATTTTGTGTCCATTCCAGCGCTGTAGGTTTTTTTTAAGAGTGACGTTATTTATATTTTGGACATAGAAATGTATTTCTTTCTCGGTTGCATGACACATGCTCAGGTGAAACATTGCTCCGCGGTCAGTTTTGTTTCTACACGAGGCGGCGCGATGGCTCATGTGAGGGGGCTCGTGAATATGCTCGTGTCATTTGATAAAACATTAATTCCCATTACCAAGTCCCTCAGAGTGGATGTAAAGCTGTCAGTCCCCCGGTTGCTTACTTACAAGCATATACATGTTCATGCCTTCTTATCAGTCAGGTAAAACAATATACAAACATCAAACTTACTGAATCAACTTAAGAAATATTAATCACTTACCCTAAACGAAATCTAAAATTCGAAGGCACAATGAGAGGATTTCACTGAAATTATCATAATTATACATGAATTATCATGATTATGTAAAGACCACTCAAGGGAGATAAGAATACTTTTGTATTTATAGAAGATGGTCTCTGAAGAGGTTCCTTTAATATAACATGGTCAGTGAGAAATTGTCCAAGGGAAACCAAAATTTCAGTCTTTATAGGCAGGTAGTTATTCGATGTTTTTATTCTTTCATAAATGAAATATGTTTTGTTTTTACAGAGAATGGAGATGTTGCTATACGTTTGTATCCTACTGCTTGCGGCACTCCATGGAGGTCACACTTCCCTCATCGATGACACCGACAATGAGGTTGAAGTCGTTGACGACGAGATGAAGACATCTTTGACATCCCCACCCGGCGTTCAGAATTTTCTCGGCGTTGGTTATGACATCATCGATGGAAATCCAGAAGGTGGAGAAATCAACAACGGTGGCGTTGACCCAGGACTCAAGGTAAGCATTGCTAATTTTTTTTCTTTCCTTTTCAATATCTTCCTTTGTGTGTGTGTGTGTCTTTCTCCTCTCTCTCTCTCTCTCTATCTCTCTCTCTCTCTCTCTCTTTCGCTATCTCTCTTTTTTCTCTCTCACACCCTCTCCCCCTCCCTCTCTCTCCTTTATTATGTCTCGTTATCACATTGTCAAATTATTGATGCAACTCTCTCTCTCTCTCTCTCTCCTTTATCATGTCTCTTTATCACATTGTCAAATCAACTGATGCAATTATCTCTCTCTCTCTCTCTCTCTCTCTTTCTCTCTCTCTCTCTCCTTTATTATGTCTCTTTATCAGACTACATTCCGTGTATTTGACTTCACATACGACAAGGGCATTGAAATGTATGGTTATGCTATACCAGACCAAGTAACCTATGTCGATAGACAGAGCTCCGTCTCAACCTCATCACGTGATATCTTTCATGGGACTCAAAGTTACGTTCAAAAGTTGGAGAAGGAAAGCAATATCAGGGGTAAGTATTGTCGACTTGAAAACTTTATTTCGTAATTTGTTTTTAAAACCCAGATTTTGACAGGACAGCAGTATCAGTACAAGAATACCTTTAAGCATAAAACATGAATCACAATGACATTTACCTAAATAATAATAATACATACAGAATGTAAAGCACGACTTGATAGTTTATTTCCCTCTGTAGAACAATGCGAAGGTTAGTATGTTCATGTAGTTTTTAATTTGAATTGAATTTGAATTCATTGGTTTCTATGTATTTGTTTTAAACATATATTTTAATGTCCATGGATATATTAAATAAATATGTGGGACATGTGAAATAAGAAGAACATGCTTAATCCATACTAAACATAAGTTAAATATGGAAGGTCACTGTCTCCTACTTGATTTCAGATCACATACATTCATTCGTTGTACTTTCAGTTTAATATTATGCCCGTTAAACGTATCAACCTGCTAATTTAAAAACATGACTAATGCCATTTGATTATCTTTGTATTATTTCTTTCTCCTTCTCTTTCTTGTCTATTACCTTCTCTCTTCCTCTTATTTTCTCTCCTTTATATGTTGGTCTTTCTGTACCCCCCCCCCCCCCCCCTCTCTCTATCTGCCACACAGGAAGTGCGAAAATCATTCGTGGGAGATTTTCTAAGAGCAAGAGTGAGTAGTCACAAATCGTTCTTTTCCAACTAATCTATTGTTTTAAAAATCTCGTATCACCTCTTTCTACCTATGCAATTTTAGAGCTTTCAAGTCAATAAAATTGGATACACCCTGAAAAGTAAACGGTTTTCTAATTTTGAGTCACACACCCTTCATAAGGAATGAAGTCTTCTGAGGTTCTAATACCCTGAATAATAATAATTTTGATACTTTACAGTAATTTCACGAACTGAAATTCAATGTTCTTTTTGGATTTTCAAATCTGATATTTTGGACAGCCACCCCTGGATAATAACCTTTAATCTAAAAACTCTCTGTGAAAGAAACAAACATGTAAAACCCATCGTGACGACTTATGGATATGTGTTCATGAAAGTTAGGTAATCATTGTTCATTATGTTATGCAACGGCGGTACATTCTATATTCATGTGGAAGTATTCTTTTCAAGAAGGCAAACTAAAGGTATATTCATGAAGCACCTCCATCACTTTAGCTGTGATTGTTCTTAAATACACAAAGTTGGACGTCTCCATGTGTAAAAGATCTGTGGATATTTGGGAATCATCTGTACAAGTGCTTTCTCCTAAGTGGCTTATTAAAATTTCTAACGGGATATTTGTCCTGGTGGTAGTTGTCCGGGGTAATGATATTAAGTATATGTTCTTGGTATATGGGCACTAGCCTTAAACGATTTAATTTTGTTATTGTGCTGTATACTTCTAACTTTCTTTGGGTATCGAAAATTGTCAAATGTCAAACTCTCCTGCATGACATCTTGTAAAAGAATAGACCTGAAAAAAAAATCATATTACGTCTTTTTAATTAACTGTAAATCTAAGCATATCAGAAGCTCTTGTAGCGCAGTAGAATATATTCTTAATGTTGGATAGTTTCTGCGCTCTATAAATGTATTATTATTATTATTATATAAAATAGCAGATTATGACGTGATCAATTGATTTTTTTTCTTGTTCAAACTCACTTGTGGAATATTTCAAAAGTGCCACATTATACCAAATTTCTTCCAATCCTCGCATGATTTTTGGAACGCTCTCCCAGTGTCGCTACGCTTCATGACTGATGTTGAAGTTTTTAAGAGAGCGCTGAAAACTCACCTCTATGATGAATGCTTCGAGTAATTATTATGTAAACGTACATTGTACATTGTAAAGCGCTTTGAGAGGGCCTTCGATCCTGAAATGCGCTATAAAAGAACGAACTATTATTATTATTATTATTAATATTATTATTATTTATCTAGACTATGAGTCAATCCAGGCAGGGGTTGAGTACCGCGGACTGGTATACTACGAGAACAAGACAGTTGCCTTAGAAGCAGAAGCTCGCTATAACTGGGAGCTAGCAGAACAAGAACAGTACCCCCTTGACAATGGGTTTGTAGTAGAGGCTTGTAGTCTACCCGCATCCTACCACGAAACCAACTATATGCAGTTCTTGCAGAGAAGAGGAACAGTACGTATACATAATTATATAACAAATTAATTGATTGAAACAGAATCCATATTATGTGTAGATTATCTTAGATATGTGCGCATTTACAAAGAAGAAATTTTGTTAAAGTTACAAATCAATAATCGAAAATTCATCAAAGTATTTATCAATGTACAATTACAAGCGAGAGAATAATTTCCAGAATTTGGGATCATCATCAATTTACAAGTTATTAAACAAGACAAATCGTAAAGGTTACGAAGGAAAAGTTGAAACGGAATGTCACTGGATTCAATTACTATTTTGCACATTAGAGTGCATATTTTCCACTCCCTGATGACAGAACCTGCCCAACTGGAATTGACACAGCTGTTTTAATTGTATAGTACAGTGATAACAGATCAAATATTTACTTTAAATTGACTGATAATATCGCTAGATGCATCCGGAATGACCGGGTTAAGAAGGTCATTTTGGTATTTTTTTAATTATATCTTTGTACATCATATTTGTTCGTGTAATCTAAGGTAATTACACCCAATACAAGCTTTGCTTTTCGATGGCTTCCTTTGCAGTTTCATGTCTCTGTTGTTGTACATGAAGTATATTTTTCCAATTGTTTATTATTTTAATAATTTAGAAATAAAATCAATTTTAATTTTAGCATGAATAATGATTATTATTATAATGATATATTAACATTCTATAATTTAGCACAATAATACATTTCACTGCATGGGCCTTTCTCTTCGATTTTCTAACAAGTAACAAAAGTGCATAGAACAAACAAAAAGACAATTATTAACAAAAATATATTCTACGTTCCATTTTCTAATTTTTCCTGAACAATATCATACATGACTTAAATTTTTGTATTTAGCTTCATTATTTTTGTTCCTTATGTGCCAATATTTTGCCACATTCTCACTTGCATTTTCTCACTTCTATTGAGCCAAAATCTATCCAGTGACGATTTTTGTTTTCTCTCTCTCTCTCTCTCTCTCTTTTCTCTATAGCACGTTGTGATGTCAGTTAACCTTGGAATGAGGAAGATTGAGCGATATGAAGAAGAGACACAAGGATTCGTTCACTATGCCAGGGAAAATGTTAGA
Organism: Strongylocentrotus droebachiensis; assembly: GCA_035222895.1. Taxonomy (NCBI): domain Eukaryota; kingdom Metazoa; phylum Echinodermata; class Echinoidea; order Camarodonta; family Strongylocentrotidae; genus Strongylocentrotus; species Strongylocentrotus droebachiensis. Next base: position 101,776 of record JAVYIG010006783.1, read on the forward strand.
GAAGGATGATTATAAAAAGATAAAGACAAAGTTACTAGTGACACTGGCAACTAGTCAGTCTGTGTTAAGCAAATATTAATCGACTACGAGGGTAATGGTATACAAATATTGCCTGCTCATGAGGATGATGGTGGGAACTATCACTCCCAAGGTGGTGTTCACACCGGTCCTTCTATCAACCCCGAGGCGAAGCCGAGGGGTGATAGAAGGGCCGGTGTTAACACCGCCGAGGGAGTGGTAGTTCCCACCATCATCCGATTACAGAGCAGTCCATATTTGTTTTATATACCTCATTCTTTGTATTGATTCATGATTAGCTCTAGCTGTAGGTCTAGATCTAGCACTACAAAACAGGTAACTAGATCAAGAGGAATTACTCACCAGAATAAGAAAAATCCAACATCAAGTCCAAGGCAAGAGTATTGAATTCCTACGCGCTGCGCGTAACCGCGCGATTGCGGTAGCCTAGCAACTCAAAAAATTTGTGTGCGCAACTAAGTCGCGGGAGGGGTTAGGGGTCCTATCCCGGGGTTTGATAGTAGCTATCAAACCCTCTGACGTAATTATACTTGATAGATCGAAATGCTCCTTGACATGTGATATAGTTTTGACCAATCAGTGAATGACAATCTATGTATGAGGTATATAATAAGCAAATAACTACCGTTGGTGAAGGTGATGGGACGAACTATCACTTCCGAGGCGATCTGGATGTAGCTATCTTTCCGAAGCGAAGCTGAGGAAAGATAGCGTATACATTCTGATCGACGAGGAAGTGATAGTTTGCCATCGCCTGAAACCAAAAGGTGATTATTTGCTTTATATTCCACATCTAAAACAATTTAACTACAAAAAGAAAAGGACGTGTATGCATCTACATAAAAGACACCATGCCCAAATTCACACCAAAAAAGTGAAACAGTAGTTTAACCCAACCTCTTGAGGGGACGGTGCGCGCATGTGTTTGTTTTAATTGCGCTCATTGGTAATGCGCGCTTAATTACGCCTGTTTTAGTGCGCTTTTGGATAATCTTCAGTGAAAGTGCGTTGCCCTTTGTAGATAGTACCTCTATCTTCGGTGAAAGTGCGTTGCCCTTTGTAGATAGTAGTACTATCTACAAAGGGCAACGAACTTTTTGTTTCTCCCATCAATAATGGGCGATCTATCTTGCATCACGTGATTTACTTTTGACCAATCGTAGAGCAAGATTCTTAGTATGTGGAATATAATACAAACTATCATCGCCGAGGTGATCTCGGGGCTACTATCTTCCCGAGCCGCAAGGCGAGGGAAGATGGTAGCCCCGAGATCACCGAGGCGATGATAGTTTGTATCCATTGCCCAAGTAAAGGAGGTTAATATTTGTTTTATATCCCACATCGGCAATAAGGTCTATTTAAAGTGAATTTTACATAATAATAAGAACTGATTCTGCAGACAGTTTAGCTTCAGCTAGATTTTACAAAGCGCAACATGCATACATGTAATACAGTTGATGCGCGCTCATTGACATTGACATTGACTTTGACATTTCGCGTAACCTACTTTGCTATGCGTATTCAATGGGCAAGGGTGGGCAAGTGGGGTAGCAGCAAAAGTGGGGTTACTTTACAAAAGTACTATCTCGACCTGAGATCGAAAGATAGTACTTGTCTATACCTTTGTCGTGCTCTGTACAATCGCAATGCAAACAACTATACATGAGGGATATAAAAGCTAATATGCAAATACGTCTAGCGCACCTGTTGGATTTCTGGATTTTGTTTGGGTCTCGCCGTTTGCGAGATGATTTCCTTGCTCTGTTTATGACGCAGTGTACACCCCTCTTCTTATCTTCTAAAGAGACGGATTCAAGAGCAAGAGCACAATTTGAAATCTGAGCCATCACGCCTCCCAATTTAAGCTCCCTCCCCCATTGGTATGATTGATAGATCTTCCATTTGTATCTAGTTACTTGCCCCACACCCAGGCGCTTAAGCAGAGGGGGGGGGGGGGGGGGGGGGGGGGGGGCTAAGGTCAGCTTTTTGGGGTCACCCATTACCACAATTTTTTTATTATTTTTTTTATTACAAAAACAAAACGAAGGGGGGGGTTCAACCCCCCCCCCCCCCCCCCCCCCCCCTGCGTACGCGCCTGTGTGTGCATATGGAAACGTTTGCTTGTATTTGTCTCATAAAAGAATGTTGCCCAAACTGCTCATAAGTGCTCAGTGGTCACAGGCCCCTGGCTTCATCGGGCAGGTAGTTCCATTATGTGAATGGGTAAATTAACTATTGCAAAATGAGGGGACACATTACATTGTACAATACGGACACACATTGTTTTTATTGTGCAGAACATACTCTTTTATTGACTTACTTATTGCATGAAACTAGAAAACCAAAATGCATAAACACCACAAACACCTGGGGAGGAAGCATTCATACATTTGAATGCATATAGTTGATAAACGACTCCGATGAAACTATAAAACCAAAATGAAATTTGCGTTCTGGCAATTAGAGTAAAAAGAATGATAGCAGGCGAATGAAATGCTTCAACAGCAACACAAACACCTGGGAAGCTAGGAAGCATCCATAAATTTGAATAATTTAGTTGATAAACGACTCCGTATGTGGACGTTTGTTGGAGCAGAAAGCAGTAGATTCTTAACAACACGAGAACCCATTTAACAGAATGTCGGAACGTAAATTAAATTTGGCGCGGTTGGAAAATGCATCTTTCTACCCTGCGAGTTTAATGGTACGATCTAGTAAATTAAAACAGTAAAATGGTTCTTGTTTTAAAATTAATCATTAAATAAAACCCAAAACTTCAGCGATATCAGAAAAAAATATGTTATATCTTGCTAATAATTAAAAAAAGATGTATAAACATTGTGAAAGTGTCGCATTTTACGATAAAATACACCGATTAAGCGAAAATTATGTCGTTAGTGCGCTTGCATCAGGGAATTCAAGGTCAAAAGGTCAATTCATACGCTGATAAGTTATTGGTCGAGCCTTTTGGTTTCCTTTATTCCGACAAAATTATACAATCAATCAAAACAAGTTTAATACCAGAAGAAAGCTATTAACGATTAGTATTTTCATTAACCGCTTGCCCCAAAGTCGCTTGACCACAGTGAAACGAGTGAGAGCTTGCGAGAGCGGCCAAAGTGTGATTGAAACTCGCTATTTGCTCTTCTCCAACGCAAAAAGAGACGACATTGTGCTGGATAAATGTATTTTTTCCGACAAAAGTACAGAAAATTTGCATATGGTCTTTTTATATTATACTTCATGAAATGTTACCCGAGTGACTTCCGGGCGCCCCAAAGCTGGAAAGAAACGCACATTTTAAAAAACTTCACTTTTTCATGGAAAAATGCTTATTATTTTGTTCTATGCACGCAAGTCAGATTGAGCGGATGATACAACGTTTCCATATGGGCAAGTAACTAGATACAAATGGAAGATCTATCAATCATACCAATGGGGGAGGGAGCTTAAATTGGGAGGCGTGATGGCTCATTGTGGTAGAGCAGCGTTCTCGTAACCGGGAGTTCCCGGATTCGGAACAAGTCAATGCGCTAGTGCCCTTTAGTAAGGCATTTATCCTCATTACCAAGTTCCTCGGAGAGGACTTAAAGCCGTCGGTCCCCTGGTTGCTTACATAGCAGGTAAAACAAACAAACTAATCAAATTCGCATGTCGATATAAAGCTTAAATCAATATTTTCCACGTTGAGATTAAATAATAAAAAACATTGATCATTAAAGATCTGCCGACAAAATCCTCACAGCAGCAATGTGTTACACCTCATCATAGCAATGACTCCGAATTTAAAGGCTAAGTCCACCTGGGGGGGGGGGGGGTAGGGTAAGAGCACTTTTTTTTTTGGGGGGGGAGGGGGCCTGGAAATTTCAAAATTTGGCCAACCTATATTTCGTCAGTGACTAGGGGGGGGGGGGGGGTATGGTCACTTTTGGGGGTAAAACTTTTGCACAACAAAATAAAAAAAGTTTGTTTTCTTTTTTTGTCTTCATTTATTTTTTTTTAATTTAAAACAAATTGAGGGGGGGGGGGGGGTCATCAAAAATCACACATATAAAACAAATTGAGGGAACGACGTCACAGACTCATGAGTGATTTGCCGATTTGTCTTGTGATTTTCAAATCCAATTTTGCTCAAACATTTTTGATTGGTTTGCTTCTATTGAAAGCAAGTTATTTATGGAGTGGACTTGCCCTTTAAGCACCTACTACATTATCAAAATGGGGTTCATATTGAATTCACTGCAGGTAGCGAAGAGTACCTCTCTACGAGCTGGCTTCATGGGTTACAGTATTGGTCTAGCTGTTGATATGGAAGAGTTCAAGGCTAATCTAGGAGCTGGGATGAAGTTTGGTTCCAAAACCCACACCTTCACGTCTGGTAGTTTTGGTAGGTTTAGGTATCGGGGAATAGTTAGCAAAGTGTCGTAGTATGGTGGCTCATTCATTTTACTACATGTATTTAATAGTCTAAGAGTTGAAGGTTCGAATCCAAGCCCAGCATTAATGTCGTTGGGTAAGACATATTAGTCCACATCTGCCGCTCTCCATTTATAACGTGCTAAATGGGTACCCGGTAGAATGTGTAAGTCATAATTAATTTGCTCAGCATTGTAAGCGTCTGTTATGTATGGCGCCCGGCTGGAATGCTCCCCATGGAGTGGAGAATGCGCATACTTTGTATGTGGCGATCCTCAATCCAATGACCGGGGTATATTTATCAATATTAAGGTGATATCAAATTTTGTGATAGCGAAAATGGATTTTTGAATGAAATTTGTTAAATACGCCGTCTTTGTGTTGTTCCAATTGTATTACAAAAATTGTACATTGTATTAGAAAACCAATATACGCCGTCCAAGATTTCTAAAAGATTTTAGTGTAGTGGTAAGTTTGCCAAATCGAGGCTATGTTCAGATCTGTTTTGTCCATTTTTTCGAAAACCCATAAACTGAAAAAAGTAGTTCAGATCTCGTGCCACAAGCCCATTTCATTCACCTTTCAATTAGACTTGTCGTCAAATCATAATTCTGTTTTTATATTTTCTAGAACCGATCCACACTGGTCTTGATGAGATAGATGAGGTGTTTAAGGCAGAGTATTGGACAAGGTTTGAGGACTATGTAGCTGCAGGATTATGTGATCCTAGCTGGATAGATACTCGTGAGAGCGTCGCTAAGAACATGATGACTGCTCTGTCAGGATACGCAGTCTGGAGGAACGCACAGGACGCTATAGGTAAGCCATTAGAGGCATAAAGAGAAAGAGAGAGAGAGAGAGAGAGAGGGAGAGAGAGTTTGTGTGTGTGTGTATGAGAAAGAGAGAGAAAGAGAGAGAGAGAGAAGAAAACAGAGAGACAAAGAGAGAGACGAAGAGAGAGACAAAGAGAGAGATAGAGAAAGAGAGAGAGAGAATGAGAATGAGAGGGAAATTAGAGGGAGAGGGGGAGAAAGAGATAGAGAGAGAGAATGGGAGGGAAAGAGTGAGACAAGGAGGGAGAGAGGGAGAGAGAGAGAGAGAGAGTGTGTGTGTGTGTGTGTATGAGAAAGAGAGAAAAAGAGAGAGAGAGAGAAGAAAACAGAGAGACAAAGAGAGAGAGACGAAGAGAGAGACAAAGAGAGAGAGAGATAGAGAAAGAGAGAGAGAGAATGAGAATGAGAGGGAAATTAGAGGGAGAGGGGGAGAAAGAGAGAGAGAATGGGAGGGAAAGAGAGAGACAAGGAGGGAGAGAGGGAGAGAGAGAGTGTGTGTGTGTGTGTGTATGAGAAAGAGAGAGAAAGAGAGAGAGAGAGAGAAGAAAACAGAGAGACAAAGAGAGAGAGACGAAGAGAGAGACAAAGAGAGAGAGAGATAGAGAAAGAGAGAGAGAGAATGAGAATGGGAGGGAAATGAGAGGGGGAGAAAGAGAGAGAGAGAATGGGAGGGAAAGAGAGAGACAAGGAGGGAGAGAAAGAGAGAGAGAGAGAGAAGAAAACAGAGAGACAAAGAGAGAGAGACGAAGAGAGAGACAAAGAGAGAGAGAGATAGAGAGGGAGAGAGAGAGAATGAGAATGAGAGGGAAATTAGAGGGAGAGGGGGAGAAAGAGAGAGAGAGAATGGGAGTTCAGTTCAGTTCAGTTCAGTTCATTTTATTCAAAACCATACAAAGCATGATATAATCTGTTACATAAAAAAGAGACTGGTAATAGTACATCAATCAACATATTCTAACTTGATTACATCATAAACTGAATGGTTTTAGGACCCCTTTAGAAGCTAAGCTTGTGAGCGGGGCCCTATAACAAAATACATACATTTACAGTAAAAAGAATGTTACGTATGATTATACAATGGATGAAAATACTAAGCTACAGAATATAGAACATACAAATACTCTCACACACACACACACAGACACCACACACGCACATCACCATACACAGCAATTAAACACACTGACGAGTAGGTCCTTAGTGGTCAAAAAGCATTTCAGAATGAGAAATTACTAAGATGCGAATAAAAACTATGTCAGTATTCCAAGCAGGTACGTTTTAGATAAACTTCTAAACCTAGAAAGAGTTGTACTATTTTTTATATCATCAGGCAGACTGTTCCATTCTTTAATGCAAGAGATATGGAAAGAGGTCAGAGTGACATTTGTTCTTGCAAAAGGCTGTCGAATAAGACACCTTTGACGTGTATTATAATTATGAATTTGCGAGTTCTGACGGAATAAATCTTTTAATGTACATTCATGAGGCATAGACTTAAGATTAAACATAAACAATATGCAATTGAACGACACAAGTCCACTTAGTGGTAACGTTCTTAGTCGAAGGAACAATGGAGAACTTGGATGTCTATAATAAGAATTAGTAATAAGCCGTATTGCTTTCTTCTGCCATACTCTCAACTTATCAAGATATGACTTAAAGGTGTTTCCCCAAGCAACATTACAATATGTCAAATAAGGAAGAATAATACTATTATATAATGTTATCAGCACTCTTTCAGGTAAAATAAATTTTAATCTAAAAATGACACCTACACTACGGGACAACTTTGTGCATACAGCATCTAAATGATTTCTCCAAGATAAATGCTCATCCATGGTTAGCCCTAAGAACTGAACATTTTCACTAAGCGCAACATCATGGCCTCCAACATTAAGAAAAGTAATGCCATCTGGAAGCTTTTTACCCTTGGAGCGAAAAATAACACATTTGGTCTTTTGAACATTCAACAATAACTTATTACAACAATACCATGCATACAGTTTCTGAATCTCTTGATTCGCAATTAGTAATAAATCTTCAGCCTTCTTATCAGCCAACAGCAAGCTGGTATCATCAGCAAAAAGTGAGTATGAGAATAATGTTGATGAGTGTATTATATCATTTATATAGATCAGAAACATTAGGGGACCAAGAACAGAACCCTGAGGTACACCATATTTAATAGAAGCAAGTTGAGAATTAGTACCATTCACCACAACAAATTGTGTCCTGTCAAACAAATAGCTTTGGAACCAAGGACAATGCTACACCACGTATTCCATAATGCTCAAGTTTCCTAAGGAGGATGCATGGTCAATAGTATCAAACGCCTTAGATAGATCTAAGAATATCCCCAAACAATACTTGTCTCCATCAATAGCTTTTATGATATTACTTAATAAATTAAACACACCCATTTGTGTGGAGAAGTGCTTACGGAAACCACACTGCTGAGGAATCAAGATATTCTTTTTAGATAGGAACTCATTTAAGCGTTTATAAATTATTTTCTCAAGAATTTTAGAAAAGATTGGTAACAATGCTATTGGCCTGTAATTAATGACGTTTTTACGGTCAGATTTTTTATACACTGGTACTACTTTAGCTACCTTGAGTTTATCAGGAACAACTCCCTGAGATAAAGACATATTCATGATTTTACACAAGGGATCAATAAAAAGGTGAATGCACTCCTTTATAATTCTAGGTGAAATATCATCAGAACCACTAGATTTAGATGGTTTCAAATATCGATGATCTCAGATTTGAAGTTGGTTTTAGAAACATTGACGAGGGAAAGAGAGAGACAAGGGGGGAGAGAGGGAGAGAGAGAGAGAGGGTGTGTGTGTGTGTATGAGAAAGAGAGACAAAGAGAGAGACGAAGAGAGAGACAAAGAGAGAGATAGAGAAAGAGAGAGAGAGAATGAGAATGAG
>JAVYIG010006784.1:0-111807 GCA_035222895.1 Strongylocentrotus droebachiensis
CTATTTCATCCACACGGGTGCTGCGATTAGTCTACTCACTAGTCCCTCCATCTATGCTTTAAATTGAGAGTGTATTTAAACTTGCAAAATACTTGTCTTGAATGACATGAATAGTTAGGGATCAGTCCAAATCTTTTTTAGACTACCGTAAATCTCCGTGTATAAGGCGCATTTTTTTGCCGCCGATAAAAATTAAAAGTCGGGGGTGCGTCTTATACACAGGTACAGAATTTTTTTTTTTTTTTTTTTAAATTTCGATTTATGGCGCTATGCCTTGCAATGTCTCCCAGCTCAGTAATCGGTGTGTTGACTCACCACTCGGAAACTACAACAACACTCAAATTTGTCTGTCATCTTGGTTTGAAAGTAATCTTTCTAACAGATCTCAATATGTAGTTTATAATAATAATCCTCACGTTTGTTTTCTATTACACATGGTGTATCACAAGGTTCTATCCTAGGTACTCTATTGTTTTTAATTTACATTAATGATCTTAAACATTCTTCTAAAAACGACATTGTTACTATTATTTGTGACAAGTTCACAAGCACAAATCGGCGACTTCAACTGCACCTCGATGTTAAATGAAGGTCCTTCCCCGCGTGGGTTTTCGGGGGGGGGGGGGGGGGTTTTCTTCTTTTTTTTTCTTTTTTTCCAAAAAAAATAGGGGTGCGCCTTATACACAGGTGCGTCTTATACACTGAGATTTACGGTATGCATAACACATTTTCATCAAGAGCAGAAATTTTGAGGGAGAGCAGAAAAAATATATTCCAACTTGAAATAGGCTAGAACTTCAGTGTTCATGCTGTATCTTGGTGTGATATTCACAAAAATGGGCACAGGGGTGAAGGCAAATATCTTTCTCTTTTCTACAGCAATTTTCTATGATAATGGCATAATAGACAATTATTTTTTAATTTACTGTACAACATCGTGATGAGCAGTGCAAGCATCGAATAAGACATGATCACTCAGCATACCTGCTGACCTTTCTGAATAATCCGGAATATTCAGATTTTTCAAAATTCAGGTTTTTTTTTTTTTTTTTTGCTAAAGCCAAATTAAGCTTGTTTTATTATGTGCAGCGTATTTGTTTTTTGTATGCATGTGTGAACGCCTGTTAAGGGTACAGATTTCTTATTTTCTAAGGCATACCGTGCTAGAAATTCCAAATTCTTGTTTTCAAATGTTAGCAGGTATGACTCAGTGGTAGAGCAGTGGCTGCACAACTAGGAGGTCCTGGGTTTGAAAATGAATAAATGCTGTAGTGCCTTTTAGTAAGGTATCAGTAATTGTTTGTAGACAGCAGGGCTCCTATTTATTGCAGAATTAAGACCCTCCTGCCTCCTAACAGATGACTTCTTCATTACCATGAGTTAGTCCATGAGTTAGGACCTAAAGCTGTAGGTCCCCTTTGTTACTTACATACAAGCATTAATTCATCCTCTCTCTCTCTTTAATGTTGAGGTACAATAACTCATCGACCGTTTCATTTCAATTCTTTTGTACCACAGGTCCCAACCATCCCTTCTAATCTGCATCCAGCACATCACCTGGCCTTCACCCCGGACTCTTCCAAGTTAGTCTCGGCAATTGGCACGGGATCAGCGGGTCTTCAGCTCCTCACCGTGGACGGTCCAGACGGTGTGGACTGTCCCCAGCCCCTGGTCCAGTCCATACCCATCACAGAGGTCCAGGGGCCGTACACGGCGCTGGCGGTCAGCGGGGACGGGGAGAGGGTGGCTGTTGTCGGGTCAGAGGGCAAGGTGGCTGTCTTACCTCTCAACAGTAACAAGGTGAGAATAAGGTCAAAGGTCAACTTTGAAGGTGTTCATCATACCACCAAAGCTTTTGATAACGAAGTTTTCGTACCCAAGTGATATTCTTATTTTGTAATGTTTTTGACTTTTTTTAGCAAACTTTTTAGTAGTTTACATTTTTCTTTAATCACATATGTTGACAGACTCTGTATATTTTACACTGTGTATATCGTTGTCATTGTATTTTCTTTTTTTTGATAATTAAGAAAAATAATAAATTGAACCATTGAATCATTGACTATGATTAATGACCTGGTAATGAGGATTATTACTTTCCCAAAAGGCACAAATTGGGCTTTGAACATGGGCCCCTAGATTACAAGACCACTGCTCTACCACTGAGCCATTAGAAGCAGTCTTTGTGTCCAGGTTCCCTTTGTTGCAGGTTTCAGTGAGAAACACCAAAACGGAAAGAGGAAACGTAGTCTTTGTGGACAAGCTGGTCTTTATTTTTTGAGGGAAGCACAAAATGTGTGCTTTAAAAACAGGGGGTATCCCACTATACAGTCAGTCGCTAGAGAAGATGGAGCTTTATGCTCCTTGTTGCTTCATGAAAATATCTTAAAACATCTAGGCCCCGTCTTTCAAAGAGTTGATATCAATCAATTATTTGCGATTGATATCAATCGCAATTATGTACATAAGAGATAGGAGACTGCAAACTTGTGATTGATTGATTGGAGGACTAGCGATTGGTTTGAATCAATCGTAACTCTCTGTAAGACGGGGGCCCGTTGTAAGTTGACAGGTAAAGTTTAGACCTTCAGTATCAAGAATTATTGAATGCTTCATTTAAAGCAACCTTTTAATTGCAGTTGCTACCTAACCATCCATCCATCTGTGATGACTACATAACTTTCTCTGTCTTTGTCACTTTTTCTATCAAATATTGTTAAGATCTGTTGTGAGTTGAAGGAAAAGTTTGGAACTGCAGTACCAAGTGTTATTGAATGCTCTAATAAACCTTTTCATTGCAGTTTCCATCCATCCATGGGTCACTTTGTTACTTTGTTATCCATATGTGTCCAATTTACAGATCAAATCAGTAGTGCTGCCTCACACCAAGGCTCATCCATGCTGCTTGGCCTTCCATCCGTCCAGCAAGCAACTAGCGGTAGCTTACACAGACAGAAATGTAAGTAGTAATTGACCAATCAATTCCACAGCAACACGTCCATCCAGGTAGATTTCCAAATTAGTTGTTGATGAAAACTCATAAGCGTGATACTAAATTTGTGTAAAGATTCTCTGGAATAGCGCCATCTCAAGTTCAAACCACTTGTAATTGCATGATCCTTGCTTGCAATTTCACATTTTCTGGACAAATGAAAGATTAAAAACTGAATACTTGTTACTGCTTTCTTTCATGACACTACATATGTATTTTGGGCATTCTAAATTTGTTTAGATACTGCTAGGTTTCATTTTAGAACACAAGATCTGCACAAATTATTGCTCAGAACTTTAGAATGTTCAGATTTGCAGCAATTGTTATATAAGAAATTTATAAGGGTAATAAGAATGATAACATTCTTGTTTAGATAGCGCTTCATACATCAACGATGCCTTTAAACACTCTACAGATGTATTATATATCTAAGATATTTATCATATTATTATATTCCTAAGGTACCCTTGATCTTGTAAAATATCTGTGAAAAGCTAGCAGCTACTTTATGTCATGCAGAAATATAGAAGAATGTGATGATGTAGTACTTCTACCATTGAACTACCCTACAGCACCACCAATATGAAATTTTCCATGTGTATAGATCTATATCTACGTCATCCTTTAGATTGCAGAGTATGACATCACCAAGCGCGAGTAAAACTTTAACAGGGCGGTTCACAAGCAGAGTCTCCATTATTTAAGTCTCATGTTTATTCAGTTTGTTTGAATTTCATTCATTTCATATTATAAGTGGATCATCTTAACATGTCGTCTATCGGTTTTAGAATGTCTACGGTCTACCTCAACTTCATCCTCTGGGATGCAGAGTATGACATCACCAAACACGAGTACACCCCCTTTAACAGGACGCTCACAAGCAGGGTCTCCATCAAGCCTGGTTTTATTCACTTTGTTTGAATTCTATAATTTCTTAAAAGTGTATCATCATAACTTAACATAGCGTGTAAAATTATAATGTCTACGGTCTACCTCTACTTCATCCTCTAGATTGCAGAGTACGGCAACACCAAACACGAGTACACGCCCTTTAACAGGACGCTCACAAGCAGGGTCTCCATCAAACCTTGCTTTATTCACTTTGTTTTAATTCTATATCCGTTATAAGTGGATCATCTTAACATGGCTTGTAAAATTCGAATTTTAATGGTCTACCTCTACTCAATCCTCTAGATTGCAGAGTACGACATCACAAAACACGAGTACACGCCTTGGAGCAGGTCCGTCCACAAGCAGGGTCTCCATCAAGCCTGGCTGGAGAAGACCAGTGTCATCCATCAATTGACCTTTGACCCATCCGACCCTGACAAACTCCTGGTCCAAGACGGGACCTGGTTGACCGTCATAGACAAGACCAAGGTAGGCTTAGTAGCTTAACATGCTATTTTTTTTTATTACTAGGGCATTAGTAAGAATTACCCACTAGGCCTGAGTCATGTCGGGATTTTCATAAACCAGGTCCCGACGGCCTTGCACCGATCGGGACCCGGTGTCCCGAAATCAGCTCGCAGGATTTGTCACTTGCCTCTATAAAAAGCGCATATCATCAGTATGTCCCTTAAAAGTGACCTTTTTTATCAATCAAATATATCAACACATGCATACCTCGGCTCAGATCGGTATATTCTTCCATTTGACATTATTTTCATCCATGATTGGCGATGTTTAGTGCCATTATCGTGCCTCTAAAAGTAAAAAAACTGGGGCAGAAATTAGAAAGACAACATTTGAGCCGCCATTTTGATTTATTCAGGTTGAATAAATCTGGTCAAAAAATATGAATGTTAGAATAATAAAACGGCTTTCTAAAAAATTCTTCTGGACAATATACCGCTCATATAATATTTTAAAGACAAAAATAAATATTTATCTCTTATTTTAAACATCGCATGCTTTTTTTTAAAAGCTGAAAATTACTTGGTAATCACAAGAAGTTTCGATACGAATAGCTGTTGCAAGGCAAGTTCAGACTAGTCTCGGAAAAATGCGCAGTGCTCCTCGTTATCTGTAATGCGTGCCAGAACGAACCCAAACAAAGACGTGATCGTAACGAGAAAAAAATCATTAAAAACTACGAGAGCACAATTGGAAAGACAACTACTTCTCAAAATTACCATAATCAGATACATAACTTGGACAAAGAGTTCAATAATCGCCCAAGAAATGCCACAGAAATTGTGATAATCGAGGAGTAACTGGGTACATTTTTATCGCAAGGGGCCTGCTGCAAATACTTGAATCCTTTGTTATACTGCTTTTTACCGTAGAGGGCGGTATTTGCCTCGTGTTCAATTTAAACATGCGTAATTCGGATATATCGCAGCAGGCCCTTCCGATAATGATTGTACCTATAGTAACTCCTTAAATATCACTATTTATGTGGCTTTTCTTGGACAACTATTGTATTCTTCCTCCAAGTTATGTATCTGCTTACGATAATTTTGAGTAGTTGTCTTTCCAATTGTGCTCTCGTAGTTTTTAATGATTTTTTTTTTCGTTACGATCACGTCTTTGTTTGGGTTCGTTCTGGCACGCATTACAGCTATAAACGAGGAGCACTGCGCATTTTTCCGAGACTAGTCTGAACTTGCCTTGCAACAGCTATCCGTATCGAAACTTCTTGTGATTACGAAGTAATTTTCAGCTTTTAAAAGAAGCATGCGGTGTTCAAAATCAAAGAAAATATATCTATTTTGCCTTTTAAAAATTATTCGATCGGTATGTTGTAAAGAAGTAATTTTTAGAAAGTCGTTTTTATTATTCAAACATTAATGTTTCTTTCAACCTGATTTATTAATTCTGCCGAGAGACCCGGCCAGTACAGTAGCTAGCTAGCAGCTGGCAACAACAACCCCATGGGGCGAACTGCTTTGCAACCCATATTTATATCAGCAGTTCGGATTGATTCAGGATGAGCTAGAATATGATTGGTAACAATTAAATACTTAAGTTTTAAGGTGGATTGATCTAAGTGGTGTGCAAAACTGCAATTTCTTACATATTTCATTATTTTTTTCGGAGCACCGGTTCTCAAAAAACAAAACCAGGACCCGACGGCAACGGTCGGGTCCCGGTGTGATCGACCGTACCGACTCAAGCCTATTACCCACACAAGGTACCTTTGGAACGGTCTAACACGCCCGAGGTGATAGCCGAAGGTGTTTGGACTGTTTTGAAGTTACCAAGTGTGGGTAATTTTACTATTGCCCGAACAAAATGATGTGTATTATTTGTTTTATTATCCCCTTGCCGACGAAGTCGGAGGGGATATAGTAATGCAGAGATGCCAACCGTTACGGTTTCGCCGTATTTGTTACGGTTTTAATGGTCTTGTTACGGCGTTACGGTAAACAATCAAAAGGTTACGGGGAAACGATAAACAAAAGTACATTATAGCGAATGCCCCCTTATCACATAGCCTCCGTACACAGCGCTGCATGTCGCACGCATTTACGAACTCATAAGTTCACTGAATTTGACTACACTGGATAGGCATTTTCGCGCACATGGTCCGTCCGCCGCCATCTTGTTTAATTCAGAAACAACACGGCCGCTACGTATGCTACGTGCGGTCGTGCCTTTTGGGGGGAGCATGTGGGTAGATGATCGTGCGCGCGGCGCCCGCAATACCCATTCATAGTATAGTAGCGAAGACTTCGGTGATTCAGCGCGCGCATTGCAATAGTGCGGTATACGGTGTGTTGTTGTTCATGAACGCCGGGCCTAGCGGCCTGGGCTGGTGTGTGTCTGTGGTGGTACTACTGGTGAGTGTACGTGTGCGTGTGTAGGATACGAGTTCTGCCATTTGACTGTGGATTCGAATTTGCCATTCGACGCTTGAACGAGGTGTTTTCTTCCTGAATATTATCATGGATTCACTCAAAAGAGCGAGTACCCGAGGAGGAGATCCTTTGACTGGAAATAGATTTAAAAAAAACGTTTTGATGCACATCTTTATTTTGGACTTAAAAATGGTAGGTTCGAAATGCACATTTTGCGCGAAAATTATGCTGCGATGTCTTGCGTTACGGGAAGACCACCATTTGTTACGGACAAATATGGTAAATGTTACTGACAGCCATCCTATAGGGTTGGCATCTCTGGTAATGCTGCTGTCCGTCCTTCCGTGCGTCCGTCCGTGCGTCTTGTTTTTAACAAATTTGGTTTCAAAATCGATAACTTCAGTAATGTTTGACGGATTTTAATGAAATGTGATATGAAGGTACCCGATGTCATGTGGGTTAAAGCATTGTGATTTGACTTGTGTAATGCCATCTTTATAAGCTCAAAGTCACAGACTGACAGTACTAATGCTTTTGGATAAATTCCCTCTAAAGATCACAAAATGTCATTAATGGCAATGGTTTGAAACCATTTGCATATATATACACACACTTAAATACATACATATGTATATATGCACATACATATGGACAAACATACATACATACCCACATACATTCATACATACATGCATACATACATACTGACATACCTATATGTCTGTTAGGTTTTGCACACAGGCTAAAATGTAATTAACTGTTTTCCCAAGGTTCTCCTAATTTCCTGCAAGCTCTGACGAGATAAAATGATATCTTGTCATGGCAATTTTTTTAAAGAAACCATATTGAACCTCAAACACATCTGCAGGAAAGTGGCTCAAAAAAGCGATGATCCAAATTTTGTTCTGGCGATATTTGCTCCAGGCTTTAATTTATCAAAGCAAGGGTCGTGGGTTTGATCTAGTTTTAGGTTTAGATTTAGGGTCAGGGTTTGATATTGGGTTGGATCCTAGCTAGAAATTAGGAAAAAAATAATGGTGTTAGAAAATTGATGGCAGAACAATAGACCAGCTCACGGTTAGCACATTACTGCAATGACCCCGAATATCCACAGATCTTCAAATCATGAAGAAGTCCCACTATGTACATTTTGGAATAATCACTCCTACAGAGATGGAGGTGCTACAGGTATGTAAATAGCCTTTGTTTCCCATTTTCAAAGAATACTCAATACTCAATGAATAATGATTACATAACTATTATGAGCACTTATCCAGTATTTCGTCTCCTTGTATTTTCACAATTTGTTCTGCAATGACCTTTATCTGCTCATGCTCAGACTGCAACCGTGAACAGGCTTATTGTGCATTATATACAATTCCATCGCTGTAAGCAGTCAGTTGCTTGGCGTATATTAACAAGATGGACACCACAGTGTGGGTCTGGAATCGTCCATATCGCAGCCCTCACTCCAAATCAAACTCTTCCTATAATCCCAGTTTTGTCCCAGAATTCAATTGAGTGGTAATAGACCCCCCATGGATACATCTCCCCCGCAGCGTTCTCTCCAAAATAACACTTTTCTTAAAAGGTAGTTCTGTATCACCCGGGTCAAGGGTTAAACGCAGCTAACATCCAATTTATGTGGGCATTTATCACTTGTCTTGAACGGAATCGTAAAAGCTGTTGGTGATGTGTACAGTGTATTTGAGAGTTAAAGAGAAGGATGAGACCTGGTAAGGCAAACAAAATCTCTTTTGTTTTGTTTATTTTTATTTCAAGTTTGGTTTAATTGACTATATGAAATAATTTGCATTTGAAATATGTGTTTGTTTGCACAAGTCGTCAACAAGTCATGAGTTTGTTTTTTTTATTGTTATGCAATCTGTATCCTCTTTGGATCTATCTTGAATTCTTAAATGTTAGTAATAATCATAATAAGGCCTAAAAAAAAAATGTTGTATTGTCTTTTAGGTGCCAAAACATGGGTCGGTCGGTCAGATATATTCTTCTTTCTTTTTTTACTCCCTCTTTTGGTTGATATTTCTCTGTTTTGAATGCTCTAAAAACATCTTTTTTTTAGGCCTAATGATGATGATTATAATAATAATGATGATCATAATGATGGTGATGGTGATGATGATGAAGGTGATGTTGAAGACGATGGTGATGATGATGATGACGATGGTGATGGTGATGGTGATGATGATGACGATGGTGATGGTGATGATGATGATGATGATGATGATGATGAAGATGACGACAATGGTGATGGTGATGATGATGGTGATGATGATAATGATGATAATGATTGTCTCTAAGTGTGTTACAGAATATCATTACCCAGGTTAGGCTTTCCCTCACAATGTATGCAAATTCTCAAATACCTGGGGAGCATTCACATACTACCAGGTACCCATTTAACACCTAGGTGGAGAGAATATATATATATGTAAATACCTTTCTTAAAGGGCATACGTGCCGTGTCGGGATCGAACCTACATCCTTTGCATTTCCAGTCAAGAGCTTAAACCACTCAACTACGACACCTTTACCTTATATCTCTTCTCCTCTCCCTCCCTCCCCCCACTCTCTCTCTCTCTCTTTCTCTCTCTCTTTCTCTCTCTTTTTCTCCTCTCTCCCTTTAATTTTCACATGCATCCATTAAAGGAAATCTAACCATGGTAGCAAACTATTCTAGAGGAAACATACAAATTTTTAAAAAAACTATTCTAGAGGAAAGCAGAAAATTTAGAGAAGTAGGCTGGTGAAGGTTTGAATGAAATTAGACAAAACATTAGAAAGTTACACTTTTTTGAAAATTGTAATCATATAGGTATGGGCTCTTCAAATTGGATAAAATTGGTATGTCTCGGTGATGTAGAAAAATAAAAAATAAAAAAATAAATTATGACTCATAGGGTCTTTTCTATTTAGGCGACCTATCCTATCATGATATGCTAACCATAACATATTTTGAGTAATGCCCCAATGAGAAGGCACTTAAAGACAAATACAGAGATTAAACATATTTTTATACAGTGACAAACGGGAGAGTAATATCCGTGACGTCATAAACTGCCAATTTGAGATTCGCATAGACTTCGTAATCTCATATTTCAAACATTCATAACTTTCTAATCATCGGTCCAATTTACTTCAGTCTTTCGCCATTATGTTTCTCTTATTATTCTTCTTCCATACAAAGTAACTTATTACAAGGGTCTGATTGCCCTTTAAATCTAATATTGTATCTTGTATGTTTATAGTATATGTTTCAAGGTTTCTCTCAACCAGCCTGCTCATTTGTGCAAACAAATTTGCAAAATTGAAAAATACATTACAATCTCACTAGTCATGTTCAGGTAAGCCATCCATTTCAACAATTATTCTAAAATATATAGGCAAACAAAACCAACATTAGGCAAGTGCAAATTGATGTCGTCTGAGCACCCTATATCCGCTCTGGATTCATCAACATTGTACATTTCTCTTGTCTAGTCAATCAAGGGATATAATTTTCACATTTTTTTTCCTTCAATGTGGCCAAACAAAATTGGCACCAGGCAGATACAAATTGAAACAATACTGAGATCCCTGCATCCCTTCCTAGTTTCATCCACCGCACTTCTCACTGTTGATGTATACTGCGTTTGCCAGTTTGCCTTTATATCTTTTTAATGAATAGATATACAGGATACACTATGAACATGCCGGACAAAGAAAGCGGACAAAATATACAGTTCCTCAGGTAGACAAAGGAACATCCCTTCACTGCTATTATGTAAAAAGGTGAATATGCATGTGACACCTGTTCTACACATTTTTACATAATAGCAGTGAAGAGATGTTCCTTTGTGTACCTGAGGAAATGTATATTTTGTCCGCTTTCTTTGTCAGTCATGTTCATAGTGATATGAAGTTTTAAAAAAGGAAAAGGAGATCCAGATTTGTGTCATAAGAAGAAGAGCTGGACATCTGAGCCACAAAGGACCAAACAAACAACAAATACATTACATTACCCTTATTTTATTAGGACGAAGGTTTTGTATAATTTGTAAGTCACACCTACTTGCATACAAACGCTCAAAACCATGAAAATCACAGAAAAATATCTGAAGTTTACTATGGTTTGTGTGTTTTTTTAAATTTGTAATTACTTCCCTGCATCAACTGCTGAAATGCCCTATATAAGAATGAACTATTAGAAAAATCAAGTTTTGCAAAATTAGAAGAAAGACGCAAGTACCACAGATTAGTCATGTTTTATAAAATAATAAATAATATGGTAAATGTTGGTCCGATTGAAAAAATTATACGTGCTCACAGAATTGGGCGTAATGATCATAATATGAAAATGTACGTACCATTTGCAAAAACAGATTATTTCAAAAACTCTTTTTATATAAGAACTGCCAATGAGTGGAACATGCTCCCAAGTAATGTTATTAATAGTCCATCTCTTTCAACTTTCAAAATATCATTAAAAAGTTGCTTACATATTTAACTTTTTAAACTCCGCAATAACAATTTGTTTTTACATTTTTATACAATTACATCCAAATTCGCGCAATATCAACTATATTTTAATTTTTACCTTAGATCATGCTGCAAAATTTCTTATATAGCATTTTGATCCCTGAAATACCCAATCATTTGTATATTCAATAATGCTGTTTTGCAATCAATAATATTTTATGTATTTATTTTCGCTCTAAACTACATTGTGTATATAATTATTTGATGTATTATCGTGTTTGATATCATTTTTTTGTTGTAACTATGTTATGCAATAATAATATTTTTGTACTTTGCTTTTTATCAGGGATGCAGACTTGTACGGGTTTTTCAAACCCTTTTCTGCATCCCTAGACATGCTTGTCTGAATAAATACAATACAATACATACATGAATAGATCTCCTCTCACTATGAACATGACGGACAAAGAAAGAGGACAAAATATACAGTTCCTTATTCTACCCTCAACAATTGCTGTGGTAGACAAAGGAACATCCCTTCACTGCTATTATGTAAAAATATGAGAACAGGTGTCTCATGCATATTCACCTGTTCTACACATTTTTACATAATAGCAGTGAAGGGATGTTCCTTTGTCTACCATAGCAATTGTTGAGGGTAGAATGAGAAACTGTATATTTTGTCCTCTTTCTTTGTCCGTCATATTCATAGTGTCTATAGAGCCCACCTGCGTACAGTGGTCACCTATAGTGCCTCCTGAAGGAAATATGTGTTGAAGAACCTGTCTAGTGGCCACCTGTCTACAGTCACCACTTTTCATGTTTCCCTTGGATGGCCTTAATAGACAGGTTGACTGTATTCATAAGATTCTGAAAAATAAGATGGCTGAAATGCTCCCCAGGGAGTGGAGATTGTGCACAGTGTGTGCGGGCAAGCACTGAATCCAATGACCGGGGTAATAGTATATTTGTAAAGTGCTTGGAGACATTGTAGTAAGCGCTATATAAAAGCTAAATATTATTATTATTAACACCTGACAAGCCGCGATCTCATCCATTGATGGTCGATTTGAAGGTGTGACAGGGGCATGGAGCCCCAGAAAAACGCTTGTCTGCTGTCAGTCATGCGGACTTATTCAAGGTCAGATTAGAGCCAAGTTTAGCTCACAGGTGCTGTGACACAAGACAACGATGCCCCTAATCCCTCATTAAAAGCCAGACAAGAAGGATCATCGACTCTGACATTTTTGGAAGCCTTTCATCAAATGGACAGCCCCTTGGTGTCCAAGTCTATCACGGAATGCTCCGTGTAATGGCTGAGAAGGAAAATAATGGTTGCCAGACCATTTACCAATGAAGTTTAGTCATGATCATGGCATTATATTGTGAAAGAAATTGTCGCAGAGCAAATGGGAAAGGTTGATTATAAATGCGGTACATATGAATTTATATATATCGTGTGGTTTTGAAATCATCAAATTATTTCAAAGGCCATGTTTAACAATGTTTCCAGTTTGACAAATTGATGCATGGCTCTATATGTTCTCAGGGTCTGTGACATGATGTAATATTGAAGCCCCTTCAAAATTTGCGCTTTAAAATGATTAGGAAGTGCCTCAAAAAAGTAAATATATTTGAGGGACTGGTTTTACCATACTCATTTTCCTCAATAGATTAGTTTTGTCATATACTACCGTTTCCATTCAATTAAACCAATATTCTGAATCACTACAAGATTTGATATCCATTTAAAAATAACTCTTTTTCAGACACTTGCTCTAGAAAATTCTATTTGTATTGAAGAGATTCCAGAAAGCTGCTTAATTAATACCATGGTTGAGATAAAAACATGAGGCCCTTGAAGGCACCTGAGACTGCATGGCTTCACGTGTCTAGGATACTATCCTTGTGAACTCTTTCAGTTCGTGCCCACTCTTGGTCTTAATCCTTTGACTACTGAAATATCTTATTACCATAGGCTTAATACTGGCAATGGGTCTTTTTTTGTTTCTTTGTTTCTTTTTCTTCTTCTTTCTTATACTTCTTCCTCCCCCTCCTCTTCTTGTACTTCTTCTTCATCTTCTTCTTTTTCTTCTTTCTCCTCCTCTTCTTGTAATTCTTTTTCTTGTACTCCTTCTTCTTCTTCTTCTTTCTCCTCCTCTTCTTGTACTACTTTTTTTTCTTCTTCTTTCTCCTTCTCCTCTTCTTGTACTCCTTCTTCTCCTTCTTCTTCCTCCTCCTCCTCCTCCTCTTCCTCTTCTTCTATTTCGTCCTCTACCGTAATTCTTTTCTTTTTTTTTTTCTTTTTTTTTGCCGACTTTTTAAAACAGTAGAGGACCTAGGATAGAACCTTGTGGTACGCCGTGTACCGGTAATAGAAGAAAAATTGGAGGAATTATTATTATCAACTACATATTGAAATCTATCAGAAAGATTACTTTCAAGCCAAGATGACAGACAAATTTGAGTGTTGTTCTAGTTTCCAAGTGGTGAGTCAACACACTGATTACTGAGCTGGGAGACATTGCCAGGCATAGCGCCAGGTGGAGGGGCATAAAATCAAAACTTTAAAAAAAATTAAAAAAAATTAAAAAATTTTTTTTTTCGGCAGCAAAAAGGTGCGGTTAATACACCGTTAATTACGGTACTTCTACATCTTCTTCTTCCTCTTCTTTTTTTTCCCCAACTATTTCTTGGCTTTCCCTTTGGTCCTGCTCCTTCCACCTTGCCCTGTTTAGGTTATTTGCTCATTTACTGCTTTTTTCCCCCTCATTTTCAATAATGGAACATAATTTTGGACTAATTTCAAAGAGATAATTGCGTTATCTGTATATCATAGCCATAATAAATGAGTATGGTAAAACTGGTCACTCAGAGATTTTTACTTTTTTGAGGCACTTGAAACACAAGTTTTGTAGGGCTTCAATATTACACCACATCACAGACACTGATAACACGTAGGGCCATGCATCTCAGATTTGTAAAACTGGAAACATTGTTAAACAATGCCTTTAATGTGACTCCTACAGGGCAATCACCACCACAGAGTGCATCACTATGATGCATCAAGGTATAGATAGGTGTGCGCCATCAATTAAGCTAGCTTCCCTCGCATTCTGCACCAAAGAGTAAACGGCACAGTCTCCTCCCTCTGACATATATCAAATTGGCAATGCTATTCAGCAGCCAGCCAGCCAGCCAGCGTGCGCTGCAGCCCTCTTCCTGCCTCCCCCACTGCTGGTTTAACGGGCAGGGAGCAAGGGAGAGGAAGATGGGACAGGGAAGGGGGGACCGAGGTATCTTGCTGGCTGGCTAGCTAGCTGGGTCTGCGGCATCACGTTTGCGTCTGGTAAGACCATTAATTAGTTGGGGAAAACGGGGACAAGGCTGCTGTCCCAATTATGCAGCAAATGAGACTGGTTCGTCGCTAATTTGCTCTACCCAGACACTCGTTAGTGACAGGTTGAATGAACCCTCCCGGGATCTTCTCGCCCTTTATGCCATTTGCTCTCTTGCTTTTTCCTCTTTTCTGTCTCTTTTTTTTTTCCTTCTTTAGGTGCTCCTTGTGCCTTGTGAATTTGTCGATTCTTTTTCATGTGTTATCAATATTGAACCGTCTTTTGTCTGCAAATGTGGTAATGTCATTCACCGGGATATTAATTTTCTGGCAAATAAGATGTCTCCCCCCCCCCCCCCCCCTCTCTCTCTCTCTCTCTCTCTCTCTCTCTTTCTCTCTTTCTCTCTCTCTCCTCTGCCTCTTTTCATATACCCAGTGCTCACTCTTTATCTCTCATTCGCTTACTGTTGCTCTTTTCCATCCAAGTGCTGCTCTTCCTTGTTACTGGTTTGGAGGCCTATGTATTATTTGAAATGTAAACAAATCTCAGTTTAAATCACCTTTTTTGGACCAAAAATATGCACTATTTTCACTTCCAAAGTTGAATTTTGCATTTAAGTCAAACTATTTTAGCAGTCCTAACAGATTTCACCTTAAAATGCAGTTAAATGTTGTTTATAGTCGCAGACTACGGGCTCTCTGCCTCTCTACTGCTGTTTCTCATCTCTCCTCTTACTAATGTAATGTAGAAGTTAGAAACGAAAGAAAAATGGTTTGAATAATTTCATGCATGGAACAAGTTTTTGAGCCATAACACTGGTATAAGACTTAAAGATGAAGTTCATGCGATTGCATTGTGAAAGAAACGGTGTGGAATCGACCTGTATAGGTTGATCATCTAGCATACCTGTATAAGTATTTGTGTGTTGCAAGGTTCTGGAATCATCAAAAAGATAAGAAATTTGGCCAAGTCTTGGTAAAGTTACAAACACTGTACACAGAAAGATGTATACGGGACTACACGAATACGTGGCATAAAAATCCGTCCCGATTTTTACGATGTTACATGACATATTTATAATATGAAGGCATTTAAAGAGCCATGCTTTACAGGGAACATATTTTATCTGATGTTCTTCCACACTTGCATAATAACAGTGATAACTTTATAAATGTAATGCTTCCTGGGAGAAATTTCAATTATTCAAACATATTTGTGGCTTACACCCAGTAAATAAGATCGATTGATCGATCTGTATTGAAAAACAATCAGAATGAATCAGGAGAGCTTGGGTATTTGTTTCTAGTTCATCGTGACTGTGCCATGGACCAGTGATGGCCTGGTGGTAGAGTCGCTGCCCGGCAAGCAGTAGATGGCAGGTTCAAGTCCCGCTGGTTCCAAGATTTTTTCTGACTTGTTTTTCAATACAGATCGATCAATCGATCTTATTTACTGGGTGTAAGCCACAAATATGTTTGAATAACAGTGATAACGCTCACAAATTATTTTTCACCTCTCCCAGAACTCAACCTTCTCTTTAAAGCTGTACATAGTTTAGTTTGGTATTTGTTACTGATATGCATAATACATTGAACAAAATTCAGAGCCTGGAGGACGTTCACACTGTGTTATATGAGTTAATGCCCTTCTGGCTTCAAACTAATGATATACAGATGTAGACTTCACTAATTTCATATCTAATGTAGAAAGCATATACCACTTAAAATCCACAGACATTTTTCTTCTAATTTTTTTGTTTATATCAGAATTTTTATTTTCAAAAGCATTTCTTTAATGACCGTCAATACTACTGGGCAAGAAGGGATTAAACCACACAGCGAGGTCACTGACAGGTGGCTATTTCATTAACTCAGCTCTCAACTAACATAAGAAAAAGAGGATCGTGGGGGACCAACAGGCACCGATTGGGGAAGTAGGACAGTAGGGCTTTAAATATGTTCTATGTCAAATGCAGTTTAGCTGATGCCTTTTTGCTCCAGAAACAAATGCTTTGGGCATGTGTGCCCATTCAGACAGGCAAAGTGGAGTGCCTGAAAAGTGGCAATTTTTTATGTCTGGTTTATATTTTTTATTAACTCTACTTCTCTTTTTTCCTGATTTGTAATCTGCTCTTCTGGTGTTCTTCTTTATCAGTATCGTTATCATGGATAGCATAACACATGGTCATCATATTTTCTCATAAGGGCCAATCAGTTTAGAAGATATCAAAGTACACCCCCACCCCCCTCCCTTATACAAAGGTGTCCAGATGAAAACTGAACAGGAACATAATGCATCAATATAAAGACGAAATGATCAATAATTTCAGAGAATTGAGTTTTAGCCCTTAAGGTATCTATCAAATTACTGATAATGGATATGCCTGAGAGAAAAATTATTGCTGGTGTGAGCATGATCACAATTGAATATATATGTGAGTGAGGTTCTGTAATTACTTTCTTGTAGTAAATAGTAAATTGTGATTACTTCGCTTGCAGAAGAAATCATGGATTTTAATGTGTTAATTCAGGTATTCTTGTACACTAAAACGTTAAAAAAAGACAGCAATCTCAAGGAGGTATATACAGGGCCTTGTACAAAGAGCTGATTGTTGGTTTTACTGGTATTACATATTCAAATTTTATGTATACTTTTGAAACAAATATTGTTCTAGACAAGCTGAAGGCTTGCTCGAGGCTTGCTCAATATAGCAACAAATAACATGTATGCAAAATGGATTGCAAGTATTGTATTTCATTCATTAGTAACAGGTTAATGGAGTACCTCGTCACGATCCCCAGGAATGAAATATGCATAAATTTGAATATTTTGAATTATTTTGTCACATTTTAATCGTTTGATATTCCTCTTAAAGGTACTATGTCCCATTTGCAGGCCAAAAAAGTAAAAAGGTTAAATTCCAACTGCATTTGAAAAATAATACTAATTCAAAACTTCCCTAAAAAAAGGGGGGGCTTGAAAATGTCTTTAAGTGGGAAAATAACGACTATTAGTTGTCGAATCGACTTTAGGGCTATAGAGCCCAAAAGTAATAGTCTTGATTTTCAGACAATTGTACCGAATGGTCATACGTTTTATGCTGCGCAAAGATTCAATCAGTTTAATCTTGGCCATCACAAGAAGTGGGTTATTGATGTAGACAAATGCTTATGTACCCTTTACAACTCTTTTCATGTATGTTATTACCAAAGAAGAAAAAAAGCCAGTCAGTCACTCAATAGTGTCTGACAGTGAAGTCTAGCAAGTAAACGGGTTTCCTTGCATAATTTGAATATGAGGACACTGCTAACGTTTAAATTTCACAGATAGGACATACATGACATATTCATAATTCCTGCAAAGTTCTACAGCATTTGAGGTTGGCTGCAAAAGGGACATAGTACCTTTAAAGGTACTATGTCCCATTTGCAGGCCAAAAAATGTGAAAAGGTTAGATTCCAACTGCATTTGTAAGATAATACTAATTCAGAACTTCCCTTAAAAAAAGGGGGGGCTTGAAAATGTCTTTAAGTGGGAAAATAACGACTATTAGTTGTCGAATCGACTTACGAGCTATAGAGCCAGTAAGTAATAGTCTGCAAAGTTCTACAGAATTTGATGTTGGCTGCAAAAGGGACATAGTATCTTTAAAGAGGATAAAAATTACATCAGCTTAGAATCTTGAGTATCTTGATTCATCAACTAAAATCAAAGAAGCCGATAAAGAAATAGGGGGGGGGGGTAACCAAATTGTACTAAGGCTTTAAATATATATATATTTATACCGGTATTAGACCTGTACTTTTTCTTCCAATGATTATTCCGTCTTGTTAATTTCTTTCTCTTTATCATTAGCCGTTGCCAAGAGCAAATGAGAGACTGCTAGCTCCAAGGGGAGGCAAGAGACGACACGATGGCACCTCACGTTCAGAAGACAGAACGCACGGCTTCTCGATATGCAAGAAATACAAGGTAAGTGCCATCTTGATTTTTTTTAGGGGGGCCTTATTGTAATTTGTTTGCTTTGTTTTATTTAGATTTTATTTTAGAAATGTTATGTTTCGTTTTTTTTGTTTTGTTTTTGTTTTTGTTTGTTTCATTTGTGGAGTTTGGGTAGTGAAAGTAGTAATGAAATGACATGATATAAGATGATATAAGAATCAATGCAATATTGACAGAGATGCCAACCCTCCCGATTTCATCGGGAGGCTCCCGATAATTCACCCCAACTCCCGACCTTACGATCACCATCCTTATCCTCCAGATTTATTTTTATTTTAAATATATATATATATCTGTGAATTGAATGAGAAATATCGTCTGTTAACTTTAGCATGTAGTAATTCCACCATGTTAAAAGACAAATTAAGAGTAGCGAAAGATTGTTTCAGCATATGGATCGCCGTAACCAATGCGTGGATATTGACACAGAATCCAATTGGCGGAAAATCAGCAAAAGAAGACCAAGAAATGGTCTCAGAAGTATAAGACCGAATACAGTATCAAGTACCCGTGTATTCGGAAGTCTGAAAGGAATTCATCTTGCATTTTGTACAATTTGTATGTTTTTTTTTTTTTAAAGTGGGAATTATTGAACTAAATACACATGTAAAATGCTGCAAAATAAGGCTCAGATTTCACCAGAGAGCATCTAGAACCCCAGAGCTTCCAGGGCCCTAGTCCCAGACACCTCTTAAGATGTTGCCATGATTTTTTTTTAACAATACCGCAAAAGAATTTACATATTGATAAAGTATTTCAAGTTCCTTCAAAGTTGACTTAGCAGTAAGCATTAATTTTTCATTTATTCATAAAAGCTTTGACATTTGTCAGTGCATGATGATTGCTTTTCTGCAGACGAGGATTTATTACATTTTGTCTCTTCATCGCCATAATGGTATCGGATAATATGATTAAAGTCGAGGGGAATGAGATCTGGAGGTTTTTGGGGTGGAGCTTAGCAAGTTTGAAAAACAAATATTTCAAAAAATATTTAAAAATCTATGAAACAAATTCAGAAGTTTACATATCAAAATTTGAGATGTATGCATGACTGCACACCAACAGGAATACACTTGTATTTCGATGTCATGGGCCCTTTAAGTGTTTCAGTTCTCATCTTTTACCTTGCTCAACAAAGTATATGTCCCTGGAATTGGTGTATGAGAGTCTATGATCTTCTTTAATTTAAAAAAAAGAAAAATTAACATAGAAAAGGACACGATATACCTGGGGAATTACAGTTTTGCATATATCCATTTCCATCAATAAACTCTTTTTATAGGGTTTCACTTCACCATAGTGTGACACATTTATTGTTTTATGATTTAGATTTAAAAATAGATCTTGGATCTGTTGCATGCAATAGATCAAGAACATTGAAAATTAACATGTATTTGTGGGCTGTCTGTATGCTGTGGTCACATATTCAGACAACTTGTTAAGGCATAAAAACAAAAGGAAACTGTTAGAAAAGAGAGCAAAGGGAAAAGCTACAGTTTGATCATTTCTCATTTTCTCTTCTAGAAGTCAAAGAGACTGTGTATCTCAATATCTTGCAAATGTGTACCGAACTTTCAAGCCACATGTTTGTGTGTGTGGTCCCATATACCCATTTCTGTGTGCAGTGTATGTGATTTTCAGGAAAATTGAGTCAATTTCATTTTCATCATTCTAAAAATACAACAGAATACACCAGCTGTGTTGCTTCCCGACAGTATTTTTTTTGTTTTTTTTTTGTTGTTGTTGTCAGAATGCAATCAAAGGAATCTAGTACTTGGCTTCATCTTTGAGGCTACTGAAAAGCTTTTCCAGATAACTTTCATCATATTTAAAGACGAAACGAGAAAATGTCATGCCTCTAGGTTAAAGGTAATACAAAGTTTTGGTATGGGGTCATGAATTTGGTTCAAATGAACATATTGAAAGCATATGCGATCCTACAATATTCAGTGATCGTTGTCGCGGTTGAAATCGAGTCTAAAGTTATGAAATTGTAAATAATAAACTCTTTATGTTGTATAGCTCCCTCTCAAGGTCAAAATATTAATTAAGCTATGAAACAATGTTTCTTGACTAAAATCGACCGATTAGCTATTCCCGTTTGGAAATTATATATCACAACTACACATTCTGAGATTTTCATGGTCGCAGCTACCATTGTACGGCCAAAGACGCTATTTGAAGTTTATCAAATTTACCGGGAGCACCGGTAAATTTTTATATTCAATTTCTCTCGAAAACAGAAGTGTTTTAGGGGCCAAATTTTCTAGTGCTTATAATTCATCCACAAGGGCATCCAAATATATCAAAATTGTAAAGAATCACTATCCACCCAATTTCCCAAAACTTTGTATTACCTTTAAAATTGTTGTAGTCCATTTCAAAATGCTTGTTACATCTTGCCTGTAGTATCTATTGTCGGCTGCCAGCAAGAAGGCTGTAACTGCCGCTTATGATACACACAACACTTACTGCCCTCTTGCAGGCTGGGCTACAGACATTATTTGTTTCTCTTCGCCTCTTACCAGCTCAATACTCCTCAATGACGAATGAGTCACTGTACAGAGGGGGGGGGGGGGGGTGGTGATCTGAATGTTGATAGGCTTAGCAGCTTGTGACATTATCAAGCTCATGCAAGACTTGATTTAGAAAAGAGCCCTCAATTTCTCTCTTTTCAGGCAAGCTAATTGAACATGATTGTCAATAGCCTGCTGTGAATTCGCTGCTTGACAGCTAATGAAACGAGTTTATACATAGGCCGTGTTTGTATTAGGCGAAAATTTAGCAGAGTTTTCTTCTGACTGAGTTTGGTTTTAGTTTCTAGAGGATATATACAGGAATGCGAGACAGCTTAAACGAGAAACTCTCAAACCAGAAATGTTCGTTATCACGAAACTTTGCAGGTTTCACCAGTTACTGCAAATGATGATTTACAAGATGAAATTGTTATAATGGCCAATGATTTGCTGTTTTAACGATCATTACCCATTGTAACGATTAAAACTATTGAAAAAAGCTCCAGGTCACTAATGTTTCTGGATTTACAGTATATGCACATTCAAAGGTCATTCTATTTCTGTGATTGATAATGTAAATGAAAGTTTAGTTTTCTCCAGGGTTCCCTTGTGCATGCACAAAGATGACACAAACATATATGCCTTTTTACAGGAGTGGTCCAAATGACATGTCAAACACATACATAATCTCACATGTGCAAACATTTACGATGCAAAATTCCAGTGCCAATCATTGTGGAAACATTTGAGAGTAAGTTTTTATGGAATAAGCGCAACCACACCGACAAAACTACTGAAAAAAATATTCAAAAAACAAATTTCCAGGAAATTTTTGCCAAAATGACCTCACCTAATACAGAGTAATTTGTCTACTATTTATCAGTTCCACCAAGTAAATTTCCTAAATTCTTGGTGATTTTTGTTTGTTTAAAGCTTCACCCTTGCAAAATGACACTCGTAAGTACTATTCCAGAATTTTCATTTTGTGTAAATTCACCTTCAAGTATTGTTTTTTAGACCTAGTCCAGGTTTATTCCTGAAGGTAAATTTCCTAAATCTAAGGTGCATTTTTTGTTGGAACTTTTTCTAGTAACTTTTGGGAAACTTTGCATTCACACTGGCAGAAGTATACAAGTTAAATTTCAGCAATTTTCTGCCAGTTGTGACTGCAGCCTCGCATTTTAGCAGACCTAGTCCAGGTCAGTCCCATACCAGTCCCAGACAGTGGGTGGACCAGAGTTAATGGATTTAAGGTTCACACTAATTGAGTAGAGACTGGTTTGATGGATGGGCCCAAGGTCAATGTACTATTATAGGCTTATCCGAGCTAGGCCTGGTTTAAAATTGGAATGAATCGATAAACCGGTCTTTTTGAAGCCGCAAGTGCTTAATTCTTTGTTAGAGTACAGTCTAATTGCCCTTGTATCTCCAAACAGATGAATATAATGATGGGGTGGGATCTTTTTTTATGTTAGAGAAATTTTCCAACAATAAATAAATAACATTGTTGGCTTTATTTGTTAATCTCTCTCTCTCTCTCTCTCTCTTTCCCTCTCTACTTTGGATAAATCAGTGATTATGAAAAGTACAAATTGATTTCAGTTCTGGATTTTAGAAATATGTTAAAGTGAGTTTGATGGAAAACTATAAAGGTACTCGTCCACTCCTTCTAAGATGTTGTAAGAACTTCTATCATTACTAAATGGGAGAAAATAATGGCTTGATTTAAATGGATTCACAGACTTCAAGGTGCATACTATCCGTTAGTTATGACTGTTTTTTCATTTGAGAAGTAATATCTGACGAGTATCATTTTGAGTAGAAGCACTCCCTCTTGTGTGCATTCTCTTGCGTGTTGTCTCTCTCTTTCTCTTTCTCTCTTTATACCTGTAATCCAAATGAAAATGCAAGAAGCCTTTTTATGTAGGTCTGATACATTCCCCTCATTTCTGCCTGGGTCCTTGCCCTTGCCTGTCTGCCTTACGTGCACTTTCCCTTCTGCCGATGTCATTTGCTAGATTCCATTCCCAGTGTCATCGCTCGCTCTCGCTCTCTTTCTCTCTCTCTCTCTCTCTCTCTTTCTCTCTTTTTCTCTCTCTATGTATTTATCTCCTCTCTTTTCTCTTTCTTTTTACCTTTCTTGGTTCTACTTCTCTTTTCTCTCTCCTATCTCTCTCTCCTCTCTCTCACCTCTCTTTCCTCTCTCTCCCCTTTCTCTCTCTCTCTCTCTCTCTCTCTCTCTCTCTCTCTCTCTCTCTCTCTCTCTATATATATATATCTCCCTCTCTCTATGTATATATCTCAACATGTCTTTCTCTGTTCTTCTATCTGTCTTTTCTTTGTCCTCTCTCTATCCGTTTCTCTCACTCATCATCTACAAAGTATCTGTATACCTCTATTTTTCTCTACCTCTCCCATGTTCCCTTTGATCCTCTCTATGTACTATATTCTACCATTTGACGCTTCTGTTCATCTATGATTTCTCTATAACTTAATCTCCATCTTTCCATCCTCTTCCTCATCCATCATGCTTTTTTCTACTCTCACATTTTCATTTTTTTAAATACATTTTACATGTTTTGTCAGATTGCTTTTCCTCCACGGTATGCTTACCCTTGCGCTCTCTTTCCGGCTTATATCTCTCTGTTGCTCTCTCTATCTCTCTCTCTCTTTCTGTCTCTCCCCTCTCTTCTCTTCTCTTCTCTTTTTTCCTTCTCAGTTTTCAACCGATTACTGGTTCACTCACCCCAGCCGAAGCTTTATTTTCAGCGCAGCTTGGATTTAGACAACGGCGCAAAACAAGACCAACACAAATTGTGCAATATAACTGAGCCTGTTTGTGGTAGCATTTAACGGCATGACCAGCATCACCTCGTTTGCTGGGCTCAGACAGTGTAACGAACCGCAATATCAATCTCTCTTTCTCTCCGTCTCCATCTCCCCCTCTCTCTCTTTCTCTCTCCATCATATTTCCCCCCTCTATTCTCATCATTCTCTTTGGAGAGCTGGCAATATGGAAATTCTTGTCACATTGCATGCTCGGCGCGCATGTGTCCTCGTCGCGAGATGGGCCGATGGAACGATCGTGCCGCCGTCCTCCTCAAGGTACTACTTGTTGGTTGTTGATCTATGGGACTCCGGTGTTACAATGCAAGGAAGGCGTTGAACCCACTATGTGCAGCTATTCCAATCCGGCGTGTATACCTGCACCGTTTCCATGACACCCTAAACAGAAACATTGTCTTTGTGGCTTGTCAGGGATAGTTTTTACATGACAGTAATAGTGGCTTAGCAAAAAAAAGAAACGTCCTCTCATTTTCCCCCATCTAGGATGGTATTAGCATTTTGGAAGATTATACATTTAGGGGGTGCTGCAGCTATTTGGTTCAGCCATCTACATTGAAAATGTCTATCTTTTGATAAGAATCACAGTACAGAAGAATACTGACGTTTTATTTTATTTATTTATTTATTTATTTCTAATCTTTTGACAGGGTAGCCCATTCACCAATAAGTAGTGGTCTTTCATGGGGCCCTGAATAAACATGAACATTTTTACATCGTTTATAACGTTTATACAGAACAGTTAAAAATAATACTTGTTTGCAAAGTAAACATATATCGTTAACCTAGTTCAACAGTAATGTCAATAGGAAAATATTGATTAAGTCGTAATATTATTCAATATTACAGTAGTTTAATAAGAGGAGTATGGAGTTTTTTATATGATAGAGAAAAGATGACGCCATACATAGATGGTTGTGAGCAAGAGAAAGTTGCCATAACCAAATTCAAAAAGTTTGTCTTGGCCAGACTACAGTTCTGTGTCTTAATGCTGAATTCTTGTTAGGTGAAAGGATTTGTACAGTTTGTGATCAAGCAGGGAAAAAATATTCAAACAATTTTAGGGGTTACTTTTCAAGCTTGTTTGCATGAAAATAACACTCTTTAATTTGATTTGCATTGAACTCAATGCAAATTATTGGGGGCTCTTTTATGACTTTCGGGGGCGATTTTGCCCAGGGCCCCCGTGTAGTTTTTTCCCTGTGATCATGAAATCCTTAAAGTTCAGAAAATAGAGTCAGGAGTTATGACGATAATTTAGATATTGTTAGATGCTATTTGAAATAGGCCAAGTAAGCAAATTTCTGAAATCTGTTTTGATGTGCTTGATTTTTATGTAAAGTAATTTCTGGAAGAAAATTGTCCCAATTTTCTCTCAAGCAAAGGATTGAAAGAGAAATATACATTTTATTTTTTCATTTCATTGAATTACAACATCTCAAGTATTATGAGAACAAAAAATTGAGAAGTCTATGCAAAATGCGAAAGAAATGTTCAAGGAACCGTTGAAAATTGTTCTGTTTGTTTTCCGGGCTGAATATAAATCAATGTAGAAGCTATTTTAGAGAGAGAGCTGTGTGTTGATACTGCATAGCCTGCAGTCAGTATGAAAGCTGGAGGGATACATGAATAATCAGGAGGACAGTGCTCTTGCTATTTCGCAACGAGGCGTTCGATGACCTCAACGAAATGAAGAAAAATGAAAGCATATTTGACATGATCCAATTTAAATAGGACTCAATCAGAAAGAGATAGATCTTTGTTTGTGAGAAGAAGAAAAAAAGAGAGACAAGCTACAGCGGCTAAATTTCTGCTAAATCCTAAATCGCGGAAGCTGCACGAAACGATGCTACGAACAGTGTGCGAGACGAAAGTGAACAGAAAGAAGCACTCAATTTCCATTCCTATCTAGTTTGATCAGTCTCAAGGCTGAAGCTATTCCTCGTGCACCGACCGCGGCCAATCCTGACGACGATCCAAAATATGAAATACGCTGAAGATTGTCAGCTCATTTACTCCTGCCATTTCGGGAAGAAATTTAGATTCCTTTTTTTTCCTTTTCTCCCGGCTCACTCCCATCGCAATCTCCCCCTTATTCTTTGACGACAACGACGACGAAGAGAGATACACACGTAAGATGGAGTATTTTTACAATTATGGTTTTGAGTGGCCCAGATTTTCTCCTTGCTTGAGCCCTTACCAGACAAAACAATTTGCCGTTCTGATTTTTTGACGGGGAGAAGAAAAATTGCTGAGAGCCGAAATGCAATCGAAATGGGAGTTCAATGTCTTTGAGGGAGGGAGACAAGATATGAGATGTGCGATGAAACCATTTTCCTATGCCCTTGGTTTACCTCGGCTTCTATTTCTCTCTCTCTCTCTCTCTCTCTCTCTCTCTCTCTTTCTCTCTTTCTCTATTTCTCTCTCTCTCTCTAGCTGTTTGTGCAGATGCAGATATTGAGTTAAATTTAGAATTGCTTCTCCTCCTGTACCGTTTTGTTTGTCTTGGAATATAGTTATCTGTTTATTGTGCTGGACGCTTCACGTAAAGTAAAAGGTTTTGTAGGGATTGAACGTGTTATAAAATTATAAAAGAAGACTATCCAGCATGATAATCGTATGCTCCAGTGTGAGAGATGTAGAGTTCAGGTGAAAATAGCATGAACAGACAACTGAGCTCCAGAATGATGTAAATTCATTGCAGTATGCTTGAATAAGAATTCACAAGTGGAATATGGATGTTGATTATGATTTCACTCTTAAAAACGGTGTATTTCTAGTCAATTTTTTTTTTTTAGATATTTTTTATGCCTCCGCCCCCTATACAAATTTCAGTACGCTTACACGCGAGCTCGTCAGCGTGCTCGCCAACGAGTTCGTTGACGAGCAAGCAGACGAACTCGCCAGCGAGCTCGTTTCGTTCCAAATATGCAAATTAGCTACGAGCTCGTTGGCGTGCTCGTTGGCGAGCTCGTTGGCATGCTCCAAATATACACGCTCGTCACTGGCCAATAAGCTCGTTGGCGAGCTCATTGGTGTGCTCGTCAACGAGTTCGTCGGCGAGTTCGTCAACGAGTTCGTCGGCGAGTTCGTCGACAATCTCGTGGAATGGCTGCAAGCTTAATGGTAAACTGATTGATACTTCATAATCGATATTGGCAATATCGATATTACCAATTAGGTAATACCAATATATATCGATATTACCAATTAGGTATATTCTATTCTCAATTGTATTAACTCCATCACATAGATCATTTGAAGTGTATTCAAGAGTAACATTTAAAGTGACTCAGGCTCGTACACATATATATATACTAAATATGTATATTGTTTCTTGGTTAGTAATCATATAATCAATATCAATCTTTCAATCTATTGCTAAAACGTGAATGTAATTGTAAAATGATCAGACAAAATAATCTATTGGTTAATAATGGCAAAAGGAAAATAGAAATCACAAAAATGATGTGCATTGTCTTAATTTGCTTAACAAATCATGATAAATGTATTTTTCTGTCACACGTGTAAAGTAATAATGAATATTCATGAGATGATTGGTTTCAATTGGCCCTATTAGACTTTAATGGGATTTCAATTGGACCAATCTGCCCCATTAGACTTTAAAAGGTCTTCAATTGGTTTCAATTACCCACGAGCTCGCCACGAGCTCCCCCTTTTACCCACGAGCTCGTCACGAGCTCCCCAGTTTATACCCGAGCTCGCCACGAGCTCCACCTTTTACCCACGAGCTCGCCACGAGCTCCCCCTTTTACCAACGAGCTCGTCACGAGCTCCCCCTTTACCCCTGAGCTCGCCCACGAGCTCCCCAGTTTACCCGCGAGTTCGCCACGAGCTCGTGACGAACTCGCACACGAGCTCGCCAACATTTAGTAAGATCGTTACTAGCGTCCTGGAAGCGTGTTACGAGCTTAAAGCCTAAAAAACGATCTTATTAAGCTTACCACGAGCATAATACGAGTTCGCGACGAACTTAAATTTGTATAGGGGGCCACCGAAGGTGGTGCCGGAGGCATCATGTTTTCGGGTTGTCCGTCCGTACGTCCGTACGTCCGTCCCGTTTGACCGTTATCGCGATATCTCAAGAACCACTTAAGATATGAACTTCTAACATGAGGATGGTATGTAGCACCATAGGAAGACGATCTGATTAGATTTTGGAGTATGTAGGTCAAAGGTCAAGGGTCACAGAGGTCAACTTATGAAATTCCATGTATTGGCCTCGTTATCGCGATATCTCAAGAACCAGTTGAGATATGAACTTCAAACTTAATGATAGTATGTATGACCATAGGAAGACGATCTGATTAGATTTTGGAGTACATAGGTCAAAGGTTAAGGGTCACAGAGGTCAACTTATGAAATTCCATGTATTGACCTTGTTAACACATTATCTCAAGAACCAGTTGAGATATGAACTTCAAACTTGGGGATAATATGTTTGACCATAGGAAGACAATCTGATTAGATTTTGGAGTATGTAGGTCAAGGGTCAAAGGTCACAGAGGTCAACTCGTGAAATTCCATGTATTGAGCTCGTTATCGCGATATCTCAAGAACCACTTGAGATATTAACTTCAAACTGGAGGATAGTATGTATCACCATAGAAAGATAATCTGATTGGATTTTGGAGAATGTGGGTCAAGGGTCACAGAGGTCAACTTATGAAATTCCAGGTATTGGCCTCATTATGGCGATATCTCAAGAACCCCTTGAGATATGAACTTCAAACTTTAACTGAATAGATTTTTGGTGTAATGAGGTCAAAAGTCATAGGTCACAGAGGTCAATTTCTGAAATTACTGGTTTTATAAAGGCGGAGGCATATAGGAGACGCAGTCGCATTTGTCTTGTTTTACAATATGTCCAAACTTTATCGTTGTTTTTTTCCTTTTAAATAGAGAATATGTAAGTGCTATTGGAATCCACTTGCCGAGTCAGGCAATTTTTAGTTACCCAGGAATGTTGCAGGAGCTGTTTTTTGTTGCTCTCCCTGTGCTAGGTGAGACAAATATTTAATTATTCATGGCAATTGAAAACAAATCTGCAGTATTGCCATTAGAGCAATTAAAATCTCCCCGCTTTGGAAGGGTATCAAGGTTTACAATTCCACTAAATGAGTAATCCATTAATGGCAATCAGGGATGACGAAAGTGTAATCTCGCCCAGACGAAATCATTTTCAATAGGACGAAGAAAACGAAACGAGACAATAGGTTACAAAAAAGCGAAAAGACAAGAGGGGGGGGGGAGAGGGGGAAAATTAGTAATAATGAGAGATGAACGACCAGATTAATTCTACCGAGGTCTACGGGTTTACCAGTCAACTTGTGAGAGGAGAGCAAACAGTTTTCAACACCTGTCAAAAACGTGCTGCCGATTATTCTGCCGGAGAGAGATTGACACTGGACGTGACTAGACGCGGAGCAAGCAAGCAGTGTGCAATCGTACGTGCTATTTCGCACCTTTTCATTTTTTTTGAGGGAGGGGGGTTTTGTTGCAGCTCTTAATGTCTGTCTGTATGTCTGCCTCGATTGATATGATTGTAGAACCAGCTGTTGGTATATCTATCCATGTGTCCATCTTCCCTTATAGTCTGTTTGTGCGCTGGATCCCTGTCTCAAAGTATGTCTCTGTGTATTTATGTCCGTGTGTTTGTTCCAAAGTAATTAACCTGTCAAACTCCTCAGGTTTAAGGAGAATCAAATTACCATTTTGGGCCTTTTAATTTGATTAACGATTTTCAGTAATTTAAGATGTCACGTTTTGATGACAATATATTACACATTTGAACTAATTCACGGGATTGATCCATACCCAACACACTAATGGATGTACACAGAAATCTTCCATACTGCCCTCTTTATAACGAAATATGATCATTGATAACATCTCTTAGATTTTAGATTTCATCAGTGCAATCCTAAAATGATGGCCATATAAATCCACTGATCTTCCTTTTTTTTATGAAGTCCATTATATATATATATTTTTTTATACAATTTATTTCTCCACAAATGCAAAACATAGGGAGATACATAAAATAAAATACATACAATACAATAATAGAACATGAACATCATATATAAAACGACTCCAGTTGGAGCAATGTATGTTTTAAAAAGAAAAAATCAGCAAAATTCAATTTATTTTTCCTTTGCTTTGTCTTAGCCAACCAAAACTTGTGCAGGAGGCATTATTCTTTCCTAAATCTTCCAAACTCTTCTTTTCCTAATTTACTGTTTCCTCTCCTAAAGCCTTTGTCTTTGTTATTCTGTCCTTTTCCTTCTTAAAGGTGCATGCCCACACATGTAAAAGAGTATGACACATTTTACTGTATATATCATAATATTGAAATATAGTTCATAATTTATTCATTCTGTGTACCATTTATGGCATATTGCAGTAATATATTTAGGATTTAATGCCAAAATATTTATCTTCTGGAGTCTTCAAAGAAGCAATACAAAATAAAACATAAAACATAATAATTATACTAAATATGTATTGTATATATCTTGCACCACAAGCAATAGAAAATATACCTATATATTCATATCTACAGGAGATAACTAATGCCTAATCTCTGACCTAGCACCAGCTTCCTCTCACAATACATTGGCTGGTCTTTCAACACTGAAAAGAGGGTGTAATCATTAATTTCTACCAGACTTGTCAAAATATGAGTATTTTATGTCAATTTGTAAGCTTTATTTTCCTTTCCTGCTATTCCTCATTCATTCAGAAAACCATATACTATTGACATTACGAACCAAAAGGTCGTTCTTTTTGTGTACTTTCCTTACGTCGAGGAAGATAATTGAGGATTATTCAGTGAAGGAAACACAACCCTTTTAATCATTCTGACACCTTCAGTGAATGACCATAATATGGCCTCACGACTTCATAATAGAACCCTTTCAGTGCCCTCATTCTTCCCCACCCGCTCAATAGCGGTCAGAGTAGGGGCGGAAAGAAGGCTCTCGAGATTTGCCGGCCCGCGATTGTTACTCTGCCGTGTCAGCCCGCAATCAAGTGACGTGTGAGATGAGAATTAAGCGCATAATGCCGTGATCCAGTTTCCCATTCAGTAAGCCCTTTATTCTGCTCCCATTCCTCGGCTAATAAGTCAAGTCCAGCTGTTAAAGAGCTGGTCGAGTTCTGGTGAATGTGAACAAAACTCTTGTGTGTTTTCTCATTCTTTATTTTTCAATGTGGTAGAATAGCATAGTAGAAATGTCCCCCGAGAAGGTTTGCTCTTCTAATGCCATCTTGATTAAATATATGATAAGAAATAGCTTTAAATTTGGACCAAACTTCATGCCACACATGTGTGTCTAGTCCCATATACCAGTTCTTATTTCTATGTGTAGTGAATGCGCTTTACAGCAAGATATATTAGATTTGTTTTCTTCTTGATCATTCCAAAAAACTTGGTGTACATCAATTATTACATAACACTTACGGTAACCACCCTTTCCCCATTGCTTTCACACATTGGTCAGTGTCTTTCACATCGTAATCAAATGACCAGACCTCAACTTTATCTTTAAAGGAAGACAGATGAAAAGTTTCTTTTCATGCCCACCTAATCTAACCTAACCTAACCTGATTCATTATGCCACAGCTTGCTCTAGTTATTATCCCACCTGCCTTCCAATCTTCTGTCTATTTCTCATGATGTTTATTAGTTATTTTCTGTCACTGAATGTACTGTGCATCTGAAATTCGTTATTTATTCCCCTTAAAGGTAATACAAAGTTTGGTATGGGGTCAATGAATTTGGTTCAAATGAACATATTGGAAGGATATGCGATCCTATATTCAGTGATCGTTGTCGCGGTTGAAATTGAGTCTAAAGTTATGCAATTGTAAATAAACTCTTTATGTTGTATAGCTCCCTCTCAAGGTCAAGATATTAATTAAGCTATAAAACGATGCTTCTTGACTAAAATCGACCGATTAGCTATTTCCGTTAGGAAATTATATATCACAACTACATATTCTGAGATTTTCATGGTCGCAGCTACCATTGTACGGCCGTAGACGCTATTTGAAATTTATCAAAATTTACCGGGTGCACCGGTAAATTTTTATATGCAATTTTTCTCGAAGGCAGAAGTGTTTCAGGGGCTAAATTTTCTAGTGCTTAAAAAAATCCACAGGGGCATCCAAATATATCAAAATTGTAAAGAATCACTATCCACCTAATTTTCAAAATTTCCCAATACTTTGTATTACATTTAACAAAAGTCAATTTTTCTTCCATCATCAAGGTCCCAGAAATCAATAATTTGAAAGAATGCATTTAAAAATTAAGTGATTGGCGATTGTACAACCTCTCCACTAATGATGCCAATTATGTATCCTTTATGTGGTAGGTAGGATGTGGAAAGGGTTTTTATCCCCCCCCCCCCCCCCCCCCTCTCTCTCTCTCTCTCTCTCTCTCTCTCAATGTTAAGCATTTTTATTAATTCCTTCATTAAGGTCTTTTCAATTCTTCCAATACTGTTCTGCTAGAGCTTCCAAAATTGAAGGAAACTATTTTCCCCTCATTTCCAAAATTGCAACCTATCTAAAGCAATCAAAATGCCATGTTCTGTATAAGTTAAAGGTAAAGACCAGTTTTGGAAAAGCCCCCCTCTCAAAAAATGAAATGGAAGCTGTTATTACCAATCATGTGAAAGAATATGATTTGACTAATACGTGATGATACAAATTTTGCTGAGAAACCGCCTACTATTTGATATATTTGGTAAATTATTATATCTATTTGGACCTGATAGATATAACGCACGTGTCGCGCACGTGTACGTAGTCCCATATACATCTTTCTGTGTACAGTGCCTGCAACTTTACCAAGACTGGCCAAATTTCTTATCATTTTGATGATTCCAGAACCTAGCAGTACACACCAATACTTATATGCTAGATGATCAACCTTTTCTGATCGATCCCACAACGTTTCTTTCACAATGCAATCGCATGACCATAACTGGTCTTTATCTTTAAGAGGAAACTATGTTCAGAGGGCTTCTTCCATAATATAGGAATAAAAAGAACGAGAAAGCTTGCAAATTTTTTCTCTCCCACACCAGAAGCAAACCTTCTGTGTGATTATGATCCTACCAGTATCATGATAAACCTCGTTCTACGGCTTAGTGTGGACCATGAGATGCCATTAGTAAATGGGTTAATTGATTATGAAATGGCAGTCAATGGCAACCAGTGCAGTATCCAGAGGGGGCATTAGGGGCATATCCCCCTCCCCTCCAAAAAAGGGGGGATGGGGGGGTTGGGGGAGAAGGAAGAAAAAAAATATAATGATTTTTTTTGTTGTTGATTTTTTTTGATTTTTTTTTTTAATATAAATTATTGTCACAACATTTTTGAACTTCTGCCTCCCCCCCTCCGCCCCTCCCCCCCCCCCCCCCCCTCTCACAAGCCATAAAATTCTGGATCTGCCCACAAACATGAAGGTGAATAATTATTGATGCTCTGGAGTCATGAGACATGGCAAGCGTTTATTTCTTATCATTATGATTGACAACGGCACTCTCCCCCACCCTAATAGCTTTGTGTTTGTTTGTTGAATATGAAAACTTGTCTGATCATTGTCTCGCCTAGCTCTGTTTTATGCATTAATTTTGCTTGAGGTTTGACTTGTGTATTCAATGCCAGACATATATTCTGGATTGTTTTCATGA
Source organism: Strongylocentrotus droebachiensis (assembly GCA_035222895.1). Taxonomy (NCBI): domain Eukaryota; kingdom Metazoa; phylum Echinodermata; class Echinoidea; order Camarodonta; family Strongylocentrotidae; genus Strongylocentrotus; species Strongylocentrotus droebachiensis. The sequence continues at coordinate 33,703 of JAVYIG010006784.1, forward strand.
CATTAATGTGCGGGGGGAAATGTAGTAAAGAGATGCATCATAAAGAGACAGACATACACTGTGGAGGCCTGCGGCAGACTGATATTTATTGTAATTTCAGCAGATAATATAAATGTGAGAAAAGATTTGTGTGTAATTTTTAAATTTTTAATTGAAAGTCACATAATTGCTCATTGTGCTTTGGATGAGTTGTTTATTGGATCAGCAGATTTATTTAAAAAAAGAAACATAAAAATGAACAATTTTATTTTTGTGTTGGTGTACCGGTATTGGGTTGTCAAAAGGGGGCACCTTGTTGGCCTTTGTTTCCCACCCCCACCCTCCATCCTCCATCCCCCTTCCACCATAAAAATCTAGTTTCAGTCTGTTTCGACACAAACCACTGCGATACTAAAGACAAAATGGCTCATACCCCCCCCCCCCCCCTGAGAGGAAGAAGGGCATTCAATCAGTATCATGAGCTAACAACCTTCCAGCTCTAAGCAGACATTATCTTCAGCGTCAAGGTTGTGTCCTCAGACTACACTACACCACCACTAAAAGCGTGATCTCATCCTCGTGATCTCATCTATCGTGCCAACGGTACACAATTGTCAAAGATACGGCCCGTAAAAGTCAGACGGTTAAACAGTGGCCATACCACATGCCCCAGTCTATCTCTACGAGCCCTCCCCATCACTGATTTTGACTGGCGTGTGGGAAATGACTTGCCTTTATTTTGCTCTATAGTTTCTCCATAGGCCTGTCTTCATCAGCTCGAGATTGCCAAATATCTCGCTATTTGAATTATCCTGATCGCAAATTATCCAGTTAATTTGCGTCTTCATCAGCCCAAAGTTGCAATTAGCAGGATATTTGGTCGAGATAATCATCCCAAGATATCTTGGGCTAGTTTGCAAGATATCCTGCTATTTGTCCGGTGCGTCTTCACCAGCAAAAAAAACTTGCACTATGCGCGAACACTGAGCAAAATATGCTTCATAACTTTATTAGGTTTCACCTGAAATATTTAGAGTACATGTACATGTACTTGTTTTTTGCTAATCAATTTAGGGCTGAATCATAAAAGTGTATTCTTCTTTTGATATGCTTCATAACTTTGTTGGGTTTTACCTTAAATAATTGAAGTACATGTAATTGTTTTATGCTGATCAATTCATGTACAATGTCTGTTATTTTTTTACAGTTTTTGTGTAAGCAGGTATTCATGTTTCCAGAATCAACAAAGAAAATACTGTTAGGCAAACATAAATCCCAGGACAGATCGGCTCTGAAATACAAGGCCATCCACCTACCCCTATACCCCTATTCCTGTCACTTCATTACTACGACGTGACGAAACGACAACAGACGAGCTACGACAGTGCTTCACCCTACCAAATCCCACAATCCTTGTACCCCCTTGTCTGGTGTGTCTGCTGCCTCCATTGACGGAGAGCCTCCCCCATCAATGTCAATCAGCCGACGGGCCGGCCACAGCTTCGGGAGGGAAGTAAGGAAAGGAGGTTTTAGGTTGGATTAGACGTAATTGACACCTTAACCCACAACCACTTACCCCTATACTTACTCATCACCTCATCTCATCCCTTCCCTTCTCTCGTCTCTCTCGTCACCTCGGTCTGTCGTATCAAAGATGATGCCTCCTCCAACCAGCCTAGGCTTGTCGAGTCTGCTCCTTGGTTTGAGGATGGTTTGAGGATGGGTGAGCTCTGTGAACAGGTTTCAATGTCCAGGAGAGCCTTGCCCTTCAAGTTCACTCTCTGGCTTCTTTCTTTGTAGAATTGTTGTCTTTCAATGAATGGCAACATTCAACGAAAGAATAAACCTTTAAATATCACTTTCTCTCCCTCTTCTCCCTTCGGCCTCTCACATCAAAGATGATGCTTCCTTTCTCCAGTCCAAAGTTTCAAGTCCGCTCCTTTGCTCTTGATGGGCAAGCTTTGCAATCAAGTCACCTTATTGTTGTCTAAAGGAAAGTTTTATGAAAGTCTAGGAGAGCTTTGATTTTGTTCTTTGGGCAACTTGCCCCAAAATATCACTTTATGACTGTCGCCTCATTCTGATTTTATTTTTCACACTACTCAGCTTTTTTGGGTTTTTTTTTTGGTTTGCTTTGCTTTGATTTAACAAGAGAGCTCTGCAAACTAAATTGGTGAGTAGATATACAATAAGCTAAGCAAAATACCAACAACAAAATTGCATTAAAGTTGTTCTCAAGTAGGGTATTCATACAGTAAATTGTTTTTCACTTCATTCTTTAGGAATGTAGAAAATAAAAAACAATAGAAAAGAGCCAAAACTCTCTTTTAACAGAAGACAAGCTTTTCTCAGTCCCAAAATGTTATATAAAAAGAAAATTTAAGTGTTTCTGAATTGATTTTCTTAAAAGGCCTACCGTACTGAGAAGTTAACTCCATGATTGCTTCAGAATATTACAGTGAATTGAATTGCAACAGTTAAGTTCACCTCGCTGTGATGCTAGTGCTACTAGGCAGAATTGAAAACCAATATATTTTGACAAATTTGTAAATATAAGGTTAGAGTAGAATTCAACCACCATGAGTCAACCACGAGTATGTCATCCATTGTCTTGCTGTCCCAAACTGGACAAGAAAATAACAGATTTGTTTTGACTACTTTCCAACCTGATGATAAATACGATGGTTTTGTAATTCACCGCTATGACGGTGTTGTGATGTTCCCTTTGTCGGGAACACTTCAAAAGCAAAAGTAATGATAAAGTGAGAAGAACTGAAAAACTTTATTTCTCTCAGCTCTCAGCTCTCAGAAAGAAGTAAAATTAAGTGAATAAAACACAGTGTGATTGTAATAATATTGACAGACTTTTAAGGGGATATATAAACAAAGAGAAAAAAGGTGATATCCCTTATTGCCCAAGCTCTATTATGGATTATGGCACACCAATGTGCAATTGGCATGACAGGTTTTAACACTGTTACGTAGCTGAGCAGTTAGGTTAAAGGGAGTGTAGCTTGGCAAATACTGGTTAACGCCATCTACGTCTTCTTTTGGACAACTACACGTAAACGAATGGACTTGATTAACGGAAGTCAGCGATTTAATCTCTACATGGTCAGCATTCGCGAAACAGAAGGTGAGACCGTCTCGCCTCACGCTTCGGTTTCACGTATGTTGAACGCTCGTGATTGCTGCGGTCGCGTCGTCCGTAATCATATTATACTCGATTGGCCCTGAGTCAGGCCACGGGAAAGACATGTAGTCTCGTCAGGCTACACCCCCTTTAATAAATTTTTTTAAACCAAACTTCTCAACTTTTTTTTGGCCAAATCACTATTCTCCCTTTAAAGCTTTCTTGCATGACACAGTTTTTGCAAGATTAACTCCAGGATTACAAACCAAAACCTAGAAGATTGAAAGGAAATGAGACATTCTCTGAATATTGATTGTTACAAATTTGCCAGCAACCAAACAATTAGCCTCAAAGTTTGCTAAACAATAGCTTCCCAGTGAAAAGAGATTTACCCTCATTTCCCCCATCTCAATTTTTCTTGGGCTTGATTCCAAACTTGTTAGTAACCAAGAAAAAAGTTTATTTTGTAAGTAGGTTTTGTTTCCCCCCCGCTGTGTTCTCCCGTTGCACCAAACTTTTGTCAAGTTTACATTAAAGATACATGCTCTTTGAACTTAATTTGAAATTAGCAGGCGAAATATAGTAATTTATTACTTATTGCTCATTTTGTTCACCATGTGTAAAATTGGTAGAATTTATTGGTACAATTTATAACTTTGATAGATGTTCTGTTGCTCAATGTTTGGGGGAAACGGGGCTATGATTGTGAAACCACAAGCACAGCTTCTGAGTTTCTTATGAGCAGATGAAAACTAATTGTCCCCAGGAGAAAACAGAAACACGTTTTCAGTCAGACATTCATCACAGCTATGGCTGTGTTTAAAGACATATTTGATCTTTTAGAACTTTGATTCCATGAATCTCTTTAGGAATAGAACAATGAATTAAGATTTCCAAGAAAGAAAAATTAAATTATCAGTTTAGTACTCTGACTAGTTGGGTAGTTTAACACCTAATGATGATTTTTTTTTTGTGTGTCTGTTTGATACAGATTAATCATTGGCATGGCCAATGTACTCAGAAATGCAGTTTAAAAAAAAAAAAAAAATTCTGCGAAGCATTGACCTTGACAGACTATGAGTTAACGTTGATAAAAGGTCTTCACTGAATTTGTGATTAGCCTTTATTGTGAAGAACACCCTTTCAAAGATTCTAAACCCATAATGGAAAAGGAAATCACCTTTCCTCTCACGAACATGGCCCCGGTCCTTGGAGGGGGCGGATGACAAAAAAGGAAAATTTCCAGGAAACAGAACCGGAGGGAACATTTCCAGCGCGGAATCTCCAAACTCACCGTCGTCTGGGGAGAGGAGAAGAGTCATGTTGCATTGATATTTTTATTGACATATTACGAGGACAAATGACTAATAAACTTGCATTGTCACGCGACAAGGGCAAAGCGATTTAAAGGGTCCCCAGTTCAACTTTAGCTAGCCTTGCTTTCTCTCATCATGTCGCAGAAAAGGCCAGAAAAAGAGGTTGTGTTGCCTCATTTCATGTTGTGTTTAAAGGAAGGGTCAGATTAGCAGTAACGGTGTGAAGAGCTTCTTACGTTTTGACTGGCATAGCAACACTTCCAGCTGCATGTGGTCAAATTTCAGATTAGCATTTGAGTTTTGAGATGCCTCTTAATCAAATATTTGTTTTTAAACCTTCTGTGGGTGAAAAATAAGCTTTATCAGATTTCATACATTGTGTGTATATATTTAAAGGTAAGATTCAGGTCCTTTATGCCTGATATAGCAACACTATTCGTTAACAATCATATTTAACTTGTAATGGGAGAAGGATTTGGTATGAAACCCGACGTTGTCCTTTAACTTTTCTGGCTGGCCACAGACTCGGGCCTCTCATCTTTGATTATATTGGATTGTGCTAGATCTATAATGATTTCCTGAAATATCCAATTGTTAGTCTCCTCTCTTTAATGTTTTTCTTTCCCTCTTTTTGATAGGGATTCTCTTTTTTTTCCACTTCTTTCTCCCTTTTCATAATCCTTTTTGTATATATTTTTGTTGTTATTGTGAATAAATAGTTGAATTCGTTTTTAATTAAAATATTGCTCTAAGTAAGAGTATTGCCAGCTACAACTTTCACAATGAATAATTCAATGTATGTACATCCTGATCAACCGCTCATGTTTGTTAAAAAAATTATTCAGAATCCCATTCAATATCTCGCTTGCTTTATAAAAGATATGGATTTCTTCTTTTTTTAAGATTTGATTTACTTTGGAGACCATAGAAAATTTTAGAATTTTGCTATGGTGCAACACTTGTAAATCTCAAAATGATAAAGGCATTGTAGCTGTTCCCCTTTGCCATTATAGTTATGATAACCAGTATCTTTAGCCCCCCCCCCCCTCCCCCCCCCCCCCCCCTTAAATGCCGGAGGTGGCCTTCCCATAAAACTGACAACATTAAAGGCATGTTCTTAGTATATATTGAGAGCTAAAAGGGTGTTAATTCTGTGCAAAAGTAAACACCCTTCTGGCTCTGCAGAATATTTCTTCCTTTCATCTCCCACTCTATTCCTCTTTGATCTTTCATCCTGACTCCCCCCCCCCCCCTTCCTTTTCTTGTCATATTACCACTATACACTCCTTTCCCTACCTGTTATATGAAGAAAAAAAGTTATTCCCATAAAAAATGCTCCACAAGGAGATCTTTAAGACAAAAAATATATGTTGTATATTTAGAAGCATAACATTTTTGTGTGGGTGAGACAATCTTGAAGAGATTCCAAGTCGCGTGACTCGGAAGTACAGATGAATGTTACATTCGTGACTTGGGTGAGATAAAGGTGCACACTGTTTTATCGCATCTCAGTGCCAATTTTTTTTTTTTTTAATATTCCTAAATATAAAAACAAATTACACAGACAAAGTGCAACTTTCTCTCTCTCTCTCTCTCCATATTTTGGTGATCCCAAAAGGTATACTACAGGTGTTCGTCTTCTAAAGAGTTGTGATCGATCCAAGTAGATCGCAAGTTCGTTATAAAAGGCCAAACTTACAGTCGCTTATCTGTTTTACAGATTTGCAAATGATATTGAATTCTTGCTAAGTTGCAATCAATTTGGATCAGTCATAATGTTCTATAAGACAAAGGCCCTTGATTCATGACCATAACTCCCTCAAAGTCTCATTAAAAGTTTAGTAGACATGCAGTCTGTCTTTAAAAGGTCATTGCTTATAGCATTCAACAGTGCAATTATTTACTATTCATGCAAACGAACTCAGAAGCACATTTATATATATATATATATATATAAATATGTCATTGGGGAAGTCAAAGGAGGTTTTGAACGCAGCCACGTTTCGTGTCTCACGCCGTCCTCTAGGAGTCGACGTACGTACGTATCGAAACAAGGAAATAGAATGTCTCCCAGAGATGCCGAATTAGAAATAACTTCTCACGGAATATGCCCGAAAACTGCTGCCTTCGCTGTCGGGGGAAGGCCTCGTTCGTGCAACTAGAAGACAGTGGTCCCAGAAGTGTGGCTATAGCCCCGCCTATTCAAATTGCTGTAATGCCACCAGTCTCCTCTGAGGATGTGGCTCTTCGTATTTCCAATGCTCAGCCTATGTCGGGCGAGAAAGTGAAAGCAGTGACAGTGAATGTCGTCCGGGAGGAGGAAAGGGGAAACGATTTCATATCTTAATTCGGCGTGTCATGCATGTGGTCTGTATCAGACAGTTTCCTGGCATGACAAGCGGTTAGCCTGGGAAGCACCCCCACGCTGCTGAACATCAGAGTGGTCTTAGCAACCATCGATGATAGAGCAAGAGATATGATAAGACATCGTTTCTTGAAGCGGCCCTCTTCACTAATTCCACGACTCTCCTCTCCCACTCGGAGTAGAAACTAGTCATATAAAGAGAAGATGATTAATGTCAGCCAAACTTTATGGTTTCTAGATCATGAAATATTCTTAAAGTGTATCCATCACAACAACATGTTTTTCTCTTGATGTAAAGGCTTCCATGGGCCTAAATATGAGCTTCAAATATTACTTCTTCAAAGAGATGGTGCAATTTAAATACATTCTAAATTATAATGAAATGTCTAGTTGAAAAGGGTAGTACTAGTTAACGCAGGCATATGCACTCCCATAGAATAGGCCGCTCACAAAACCGACTTGGGATCCTTGCATGGCGCGTACACAGGTTTTTTGTTAGGTTTTCCCTTATTTTTGTCCACACTCCTTGACCATTAACCTTTAGAATGCTAGGGAAATTTGTTTTAAGGTTGACTTTAGCCATACACAAGATATTTTTTCAGATGATTGGTACACTTTGAATAAGGCACAGTGATATCTCCAAAGGAAAGTAGATCACATTTTTATGAGGTAAAGAAGTTTTAAAAATGCATGGATATGAATAATTTTAACCTTAGTGTAAAATTGGAAAGGGACACACACCTTCTTGCTACCATTCATGCATTTTCTTAGAAATGTTATATTAGTCCCATATCATATTAATAAAGTTACTAATGAGTAGATTTACAGGAATCACGGAAAGCAGTGCCTCTTGCATTACAATTTATTACCTAATTAATTAATGATTAATGGTTAATCGATTAATTTATAATGTACAAGTAACCTCTTTAGACAACTCAAATGAACAATAGAGAATGGCTGGTTCCAGATCAATCCAGATTAAACCAGATTAAACCACCCAAGGGTGGTGAATAAGAGGAAGTGGTTGAATCCACATCTGACTACCCAAGGGAGGAGATCAAGAAATTACATTTGGATTCTTAATCATCAGGATTAAATCAGCAATCAAATAAATGGAGATAGCTAGAAAAATCATTTTCGTCTTCTGATGAAGATCTTTGATAGAGACACGAGCAAACCAACTTTTTACTTGTGTCTAAATTCATGCCAGCTGAAGCACTGTGGGATTTCCAATTTTGTCAAAAGAGGGACCATCTAAATAGGAAGTCTACTCAACAGAGGTGGAGTCTGACAAAACTACTTCCAATTGTTGTGTTAGAACATGACCTTGTATAACTTAGATGCAGATTTACAAGCACAGGCTAGCATGCTCATGCCCTTAAAGTTTAATAGCTAAAGGGCAAGTGCGAAGTCTATCTAATATTTATTAAATGGGGTATTTTATTACAGATCTGTCAATTTTTTCCAAGGGGGAAAATTGTTTGATGACCTTCGACAGTTGCCTCTGTCTTGCATATTGTAAACTCCTGTCATCTATTTTGTTTTTCTTTTGCAAAATTGAGTGACAATTTAGTATGGCATCTTCAGCAGGCAGCTTGCTCCGTTACGGCGTATTTCGGGGGAAAGATTGTGGCATTAATTGAGCCGTAGCTTAACGCTGCTCCGTAACCCGTGTTTGTGTCAGAGCAATCTCTCCATCTTGAAACCTGACAGCTCGAGACCCTTGCGCTGACAGGAAAGTCGTCACGGAGATGATAGGGTCTGGGAGCCGCTGGAAACGAGGATCGCACTGGGGCCGCTTCCTCCCCTCCCCCCATCCATCCCGGCTAGCTACCCACCGGCCCACGCACGATCTGCGCCTCCTTGCGCCGTCTCGACATGCCAATAACTAACTACCCATGATGCCCCCCCTTTACCTTGCTCCAGCTTCGGCGATGGGCTGCCTGCCGCTCACTGTCGATGATTCACCACCGGGGTGATATACCTTGCGTGTTGTGTCTGGGTGTCTCTCGTGACTGACGAGCGCTGCATACGCTTGGCTTAAAAACCTGATTCACCGTGTGTCTATTGTGTCTGGGTCTGTCTTCTATCTGAGAGGGTGTGTACACACTGCCTAATAGAAGCATGCTCTCCTCTGACTCTGCTGAGAGACAGAGTTATCTTTAATCTCTGTATAAATGTATATAAGTGACAAACTCTTTCTGGCTCTCTGCAGACCAGATCTAGGCAGTGTGATTTGATTCTTTCTGCTTGTTCCTCTTTCATTTTGTAAGGCCTAAAAATATAGACAAAATGAAATTAAATACAATGTTTCATTTCTTATTGGCATCTTCTATTGCTTTCCTCTGCTGCTTCCTTTATTCAAGATATATCGTCATAACTCTCAAAGTCATAGACGATGAAATTTCCAAAAAAGTCATATTTCTGTTAACGGTGAATGGAAAATTAAGTAGCAGGAAAAGTCTTGCAGTCCGGAGAAGAATGCTTAGAGTTAGGACCTTTATAATATGATATGTATATCTGCCTAGTTATAATGTTGATATACACATTCATCTATTGAGTATCAGTATGAACACAGCATTTTGCCCCCTTCAGACTGATACCTTGCTAGTACCATTGCTGAAGATGCCTATTATAGCTAACAGGTATGTTGGTGTTAAAGCCATGTTTAAAGCCCATCTGCACTAGTTTGGCCAGGGGGGATTAGACCTCCCTGCAAGGTCACCGACTGGTGGTTATCTAATCAAATCAGCTCTCAATTAACATAAGAAAGAGGGGATCATGGGGACCAACAGGCACCGATTAGGCATTGTTTGTTATATAGAGGGCGCAAGTAGCTGCAAGTAGTGCAGTGGGGCTTTAAATGATCCAACTTGACACCCTTCTCGCCCTGAGCAGGCATATACATGCGTGTCTATACCCATCTATAGGTCTGGTGTGAACTAGGGTCTGGTGTGAACGCAACATTTCAGCTCTCTCGATCAGGCAGGTAGCTTGAGACTTGAGAGTACCCAAGGCTGTAGTATGAATATTATAGGTATGTGAACGATACAAGCTCACATCATCCTTGCCTTGAGCAGATACGCGTATCTCTGCCAAGCTATAGTTTCTATCAATATATTCATCTTCATCTATGTTGTATCGATGTGCACCAAAGATTTGGTTCTCTCAGACAGACAGAGAATACCATGGCTGGCTAACTGCCGTCTATTATAGGTGTATGAATGACTGCCTGCCAGACAGACAGATATTATCTACCTGAACCTCTCATTTTATTGCTGCACATGATGACGTGACTAGCGATTACATGCCAAGCGACTGCCCAACATATGTTGTGTCATTTTCACGTTGACTTGCTTTCCTAGCCGTTTCTGCTCATTCTATTCCACATTTCATCCACAATTCTTTTTTATTCTTGGGATGTCTATACCTTTTTCTCTCTCCCCTTTTTCTCTCTCCCCTTTTCTCTCCTCTTTTCTCTCTTCCCTAACCTCATGGTATCATATTGTTTAGCACAAAAAAAAGATGTAGAATTACCTGACTGCTTTTTTATTATAAAGCCTTCACTTCTTTTTCTTTCTTTTTCGCCTTTATTTTGCAACTCCTGTAATACATCTTCAAATATTGGATTTCCAAATATTATATCTCATTTCCTTATCATTTGTCAGAAATATTGCACCATGTAAGTGCTGTGAATTTTTATCATCATCATTCTCATATTAATAGTAACCTCAGCAACAATCGCACATCATAACACACAAATACCTATCCATAGTGTGGAAGATACTCAATGTTATATAATCTTTTACAATTTATTTTGTGTCCATGATCTGTATGTATTATTGGGTCCTTGCATGGTGACGAAAAGCCATTTCCATACAAATTGTTTTATTTAAAAAATACCATTCCTTGGGTTATTTAAGAGTTGGCAGTTTACGATGACATTGCTTACTATTGACATTGACCTGACTTTGGTTCTATGCTACAACCATTAAATGTGATGTATCCTTTTTGCAAGCATGAAATATGAAGTTGGATGTAGACATTGGTTTAGGGGTGAAAACATGGTTTGAGAATTTGACTGAAGGATTTTTAACTGACTTTTCATGGAATTTTATCGATTATACAATGTGGAATTGAAATATTTGTTGTCCAATTTTCCATATATGTTTTTTCAAGGAGGACTTATGAGCTAAATATTCATTAAGAATTAAACATCTTTCTTATCCAAGTCAAAATGTCAAGCTCAGACCTTTAAAGAATGAGGGAAGTAGGATAGCGTTATACCTCTAAAACTATTGTAAATTTTCATTTCTAAATCTCCAATATCTATCATTTTCAGTTTTATTCAAAACTCTTAAGTCTGATACAAAAGGATGAGATATTCAACAAACTCCATGCCCATGTCAAAATGTGAAATCTTACCTTTAAGAATATGGGAAGTGGGTCGGGTGAAATAAAGTGGATTTCTCTCCAATGTCAATGTTTTGATAGGCGATTCACTAGAAGCTAGCCAGCTCTAACAGCGCTCCTATAGCCTGATGAAAGATGCTTTCCTTATTCTTATGGTATAGGTAGTACTGCAATGCTTTTACCAGAGCTCATTAAGTTCATTTCTCCTAACAAATTCACAATTGTAGGACCATTTACACAGCAAAAAAAAACATTTTGAAAAATCTATCTTCTTTTTATTTACTGCCATTTACGCTACTGGAATAACCCATGAGAAACTGGTGATGTTTACAAATTCTGGGGGGAGGGGGTTGTGAGTGCAGCACATAATAATAATAATAATAATAATAATAATAATCTTTTTAAGTCCACTCCAAATTTTATTAAGTTAAACCGAAAATGTAAATTCTTTTGCCCAATTGATCGTGAGCCCGGCAGCCACTGATAAGCGCCAGATCGACGTTGCTCTATCTCCTTATTGTTGAACGCCAAACAAGGTAGCAGCAACTCCCGTCTTTTAACGTCTTTTGGTATGACACGGCCGGGGTTCGAACCCACGACCTCCCGGTTGTGAGGCGGACGCTCTACTGACTGAGCCAACACACCGGTTGCGCCACTTGTCGCTGCCCTGCATGGGTTAGCACGGAAGCGAGGAGTCACATGACCAAAAACCAGAATGATTCTTGAAAGCATTTTGAGAGCGAGCATTAACACTGCACAAAACGGTTAAGTTTTTGCCAGCGTTTCAAAAAACTTAACTCCAGGGGTATGTTTTTTCGTTGCTCAGCTACTATTGTATGAAATCCTATAAAGTGTCAAACATTATCTAGATTGTAGAAGTCCTAGCATTTCCCAGACAGATATAAAGGTATTACAGTCAAGCCTGCTTTAGTGACCACCTGTATACAAAGACCACCTGTCTACTAAGGCCACATTTGTTGTTCCCCTTTAAAATGGTTTCTCTTGAAAATGGTTTCTCATTGAATCATGTACTAAAGGAACCTGTCTATAAAGGCCTCTTTTTGTGTTTCCCTTGGGTGGTCGCTATAGACAGGTTTGACTGTACTTGCATTGTCTGGTATTACACAAAGTTTATAATTCCAGGGGGTGTACCACAAAGACTAAAATCGACTGAAGTTAGACTTGAACTATGGCAGGCCATTTATGCCATTATAAATGATCTTTTGATAATATTTTTTCCTTCAATAATGAACTATCAAAAAATAATAATTCTGTAGAATTGTGCCTACGTTTTGTACGTCCCTTGAGAAACCAATGCCAGGAATGGTTACAGGAAGTAGTGGCATGAATGGCCTGTCATAGTTCAAGTCCAACTTAAGTCTATCTTAGTCTTTGTGAAACACTCCCCAGGTTGGCTTTATACCTCCTTTGGTAGTTAACAAGTGCCATACTTGTGTGAGTTCTGTCCATGTTTTCTAGCCTGATACGGCACTAATGTCCTTTGACAAGGCATTGATATTCATTTGCCACACTAGACCCAGGTGAGGTAAATGGGTACGGTAAATGGGTACCTGCCTACCTGGCAGGAATTAATTCCTTGAAATGCTGGAGCGCTGTAATGGCAGCTAGGCTAAAGCCGGGGTAATAATTAATGCGCCTCGGAATAGAATTTCTAGATAGACGGCGCTATAGAAATGCCTATAATTATTATTATTATCATATACATCCTAACCTTTCTAAATCTTTTTAGTCTGTGCTACGATTAAAACAAGCAAGAGCCTGCTTGAGGAAGGCAAGTAAATGCGATGAACAGCGGCGATATCGATTGCAATTTAATTTTTAGCCGTTGTATCTCGCTTGTACCCATGCTACATGTATGTTGTACCTGTATATTGTCGTCTCAATGTCTGGAAAAATGATCTTCTTCCACGGACCCATAGGTCATGAATATGCCCAACTTTCTACTATCTCCCTCTCTCTTTCTTTCGCCTGCTCTTTCTCGCTGTCTCTTTCTCTCTCTCTCTCTCTCTCTTTCTCCTTCTCTTTCTCTGTCTCTCCTTCTCTCTCTTCTCTCTCTCTTCTCTCTCTTCTCTCTTCTCTCTCTTCTCTCTCTCTTCTCTCTCTCTTCTTCTCTCTCTCTTCTTCTCTCTCTCTCTCACTCTCACTTTCTCTGCCTCTTATCTTAATGTACCTCTCTCTCTCTCTTCCTCTCTGTCTGTCTTTGTGTTTCTCTTTTTTTTTTTGTGTGTGTGTGTGTGTGTCTCCCCCCCCCCCCTTCTCTCTCTCCCCCTCTCTCTCTCTCTTTATCTATCTTTAAAATGACAGTATATTTATAGGACCATATGTTGCAGTTTTGCACATATGCAGATATTATATATACATGGTTACAGATTTAGCCTAGGTTCTCAATGCAATGTAATATGGAGATGAGGGTACTTTACTTATGGGTTTATTACCCATCATGTAGCTTCTTTTGTTTCCTCTTGTCTTCTTGCTCTTCAGTCTCTCTCTGCCTCCCTCCCCCCCCCCCCCCCCCTCTCTTCTCTCTTTCTCTCGTCCCTTTTCTCTCCCTTTTCCTCTCTTCTCTGTCCTCCCTTCCCCTTTCTCTCCCCTCTCATTCTCCTCTTTGCGTCTATTCTCTTTCTCTTTCCCTTTTCTTTTCCTCTTTCCTTTCTCTTCTCTCATATATTTTCTCTCCCTTTTCCTCCCTTCTCTCCTCCTCCTCTCCCCTTTCTTTTTCTTCCTCTTCCTCTTCCTCCTTCTTTGAATACCGGTATGGATGAATTGGGAGAATACGAACTAAAACATGATGAGAGTTCATGATAAATTCCTGACCCACATTCAAGCAGTGTCTAGACAGGATTTATGTGCTTTGAAGACAAGGTAATCATCTCAGAATTCATTCATTCAACTGCATTTTTTACGCTCTTTCAAGTACCTGTCAAGCATATGATATATCTCAATGAAGTTAGTCCATTACATCTGTAATGGGTCAATAGTGAGTCTTCAATGTCTCTTTTATTGGTCAGTCTTGTGTCTTGGTCTTGTTTCTTTTAATTTTTGTTTTCCATGGCAATTCAATCATTACACTATATTTGAAATTGCTCAATTCTTGCCTCGTAATCGACAACCGACTCGTCTTTTTCTTCTTTTATTTTTTTACCCTTTTTCCATTTTGTGTGGAAGCTTTCTCTAACTCTCATTTAATTCATAACTGAAACTATTTTTTGCTCCCCCCTTATCACAAGACCTTTTTTATAATTTGGTGAATCGTTACAGATGTATAGGAATTCATTTTCATTCAGTTTGATTGTTTTAGTAAATCATTCACGACTCTTAACAGAAGAGACAAAAAAAAATCATATCTATAAAGGTAAAACTGTGGGATGTAAACAAACCTTTTTCATTTTTTAAATAATTTGTATCCCATTGAATCATGAGCCAAAGCAGGGATAAAATACATGGGGGCTCGGGGCGAAGTAGCCCTCAAAATGCCCCAAAGAGCCCCAGAAAGTCATAAAAGAGCCCCCCAAAATTTGCATAGAGTTCAATGCAAAACAAATTAAATAGCATTATTTTAATGCAAGCAAGCTTGAAAAGTAGCCCCCGAAATTTAATATATTTTTTCCCTGAGCCAAAGAAGCGTGTCTATGGGAAATATGTGCTATAAAATTGTATCCAATGGGTGAAATTTTCACATAATCACATGGTCCTCACATGCAAGGCTCTTGGCTATGTGAAAACATTTACAATTGTGACATGTATCATCCATGCTCTGGGAGTGACAGGGGCGCACTGTAAAGATAATCAGAGATAGTCGGAGAGGAAGGTCTGAAAAGTCATCTAATGACCCAAAGACAAATTGTAATGGTTTAAAGATAATATGTCCCTTTTGCAGCCAACATCAAATTCTGTAGAACTTTGCAGGAATGATGAATATATAATGTATGTCCTATCTGTGAAATTTAAACGTTAGCAGTGTCTTAATATTGAAATTATGCAAGGAAACCCGTTTACTTGTTAGACTTCACTGTCAGACACTATTGAGTGACCGACTGGCTTTTTTTCTTCTTTGATAATAACATACATAAAACGAGTTATAAAGGGTACATGAGCATTTGTCTATATCAATAACCCACTTCTTGTAATGGCCAAAATTAAACTGATTGAATCTTTGTGCAGCACTAAACGTATGACCATTTGGTACAATGGTCTGAAAATCACACTATTACATTCTGACTTGGTAGCACTTAAGTCGATTTGACAACTAATAGTCGTTATTTTCCCACTTAAAGACATTTTCAAGCTCCCTCCCCCCCCCCCCCTTTTTTTTTTAGGGAAGTTCTAAATTAGTATTATCTTTCAAATACCATTGGAATTTAACCTTTTCATTTTTTTGGCCTGCAAATGAGACATAGTACCTTTAAAGGAGAACAAAGGTGGATAATTTGGGTAAAAGGTTTGAAAATTCATCTTGAAACACATCAGGAGCGCTTGCAGCACAGTATAGACGATGTTCGCGTAATATCTGCAATTTATAGATTTCTAACATTTGTTATTGTTTATCATAATTCTATGCAATTCAATTCAATGATCCTGAACAAACTGTAACTGTTTAAATAGCACTAAACAAGAAAAGTTAGATGAATACTCTAATGGCCCATAACAAATTAGAACAGATAACCAATCACACACAAACAAATTCGAGTATCATAATGGCCCCAAACAATTTTGTAATCATTGATCCCGTTTTATGTTCCATTTTTTATTTATAAACATTGCACAATTATTCCTCTGATTACTACATTTATTTTGTATCTCTTAATAAACCAAGTTGAATTGAATTGAATTGAATTTAAAAGGCCCGGAGACAAGAACTGAATTAAGAATTGAAAGCCATGTGATGGCATAAAACAAATGGTAAAGGTTAAAAAAGGGGACCGAACATGACATACAGCCTTTTCACACACAGCTAAAATTCTATAAACATGATTAGTTTAAAGGGCTTTAAACTAATCAGCTGTACATACGACATCATTCACACACAACAATTTTGGTGCGATCGTTAATCGTTTCGTGATTAACTACTGCTCTTAAAATGCGCAGTAGTGGCATTGCGCATTGAAGGTCAGGTCATATCAAACAAAGCACACGCTCCATCCAGTTTAAACACGTTTAAACCGTTCACACACAAAATGTCAAGCTCTCTAGATACGAACTTCGTATCTGCAGTCTGCTTTGAGGGGCGTATGAATCGCGACTTCGTATCTATCCGAACATCGTATAAACGATGTTCACACAGGGAAAATTTTCTTTAAAGGTGTTTAAAACTGTTGAGTTAAACATGTTTATACTAATCATCTCTAGATACAATGAATTTTAGCTGTGTGTGAAAAGGCTGATAGCAATGTAAGGTTGAAAACTCATATAATGGCTCATAACAATATGGAACCATTTAAAGGGAACTGAACACAAAACATTGGAGTAAGGTGTAAAAATTTGTTTTCTAATGGACCAAAACAAATTGTAACTGGTTTAAAGGGGACTAAAATCACCAAATGCAAAAAAGTATATTATTAAAGGAGTATGAATTGAAAGGGTCATGTAATGGCACAAAAGAAACTGAAATAGTCTAAAGGGGACCAAACACACACAAAATTGGGGTTATGGTCTGAAAAGTCAACTAATGGACCAAAACAAATTGTAGAGGTTTGAAGGGAACATAAAAGAAATATTGGTATAAGGTCGAGAACTCGTCTAATGGCCCGAAACAGTTTTTAACAGTCAAAAGGGACTAAACACTAAATATCGGAGCAATGTTTAAAAATTGTCTAATTGACCAGAAACAATTGGTAATGGTTTAAAGGGGTTCAAATGCACAAAGTATGAGTACAATCTGAAAAGTGGAACTGGAAAGTCTTCCAATGGACCCAAACAAATTGTTATAATTTAAAGAAGACCACAAAAATTTGAATGTTGTTGGATAAAAGTAATATGATGGCCCAGATCAAGTTGTAAAAGTTGCGAAATGATAGGGTACGATTTTGAAAGTCATTTGATGGACCAAAACAAAATATGATTCAAAGAGGAACAAACACAACAAAATTGGAGTATAGTTTAGGCTTAGTATGGTTTTAAAAGTTATCCAATGACCCAAAATAACTTGAAATGAATGGGGACCAAATTTTGTTAAAGTATTTTGATCTGTATATTAATATCGCTGCTATCATATGTACAAACAAAATGGAATCTAATTTTACCATGGTTAAAAAAATTGCAAGTATGCTCTTTAAGTAAAGGTAACAACAGGTTGTGAGAAGACAATCCTTGCATACAATTGTGGATAGTTACTTAAATCTGCTTTGTACTGCATATACACATGGCCTCTTTTAGGTAAGAGGCATTTGCTAAACCTTTCTCTACATACAATATTACATTTAGATCATTCTTATTCCATGAACAGATAAATGGAGGAGAAAATATAGACATCATTATGCAGAGGTGTATGATGCTAAAATTTGTTTTAGCATTAGAAAAGGGTGGATTTGATGTCAAACATGAGGATATGATTTTTTGGTCTTTTTACCTATAGAAATAACATGCATTTAAAATTTAAGGGGGAAGGTAGCCTCTGGATGTTCCATGTTAAGTTGGAAAGAGCAAATTAAGGTCTTTGTTTATAAATATATAAATGAACACATTTTCAGTTTAAATTTCACCTTAAGATTTGTTCTTTTGAGGTCGCCAAGCCTAGTCTATAGCATCGTTATGATTGCGGTTTCCTGCACTTTTTTCACAGATAGTTCAGATAATACCTAAAATTTATCATAATATGTTACAGAAATATTAAGTTCATTATTATATGTATATATGTAAATAAAATGTTCACATGAAGTTATAATTTTTTGTATATTTTGTATAATACCTTACGTTTATATGTTCTTTGTTGTTCAGTTATTGTATTTGGAAAAATGCAGAAATATAATAAACTAAAATATTGAAAAGTTATTTGAAATTAGCATTGTTGTCTTATATTGCTTCTGCTTCATAAATTGCTGAAGAAATTTTAAAGGAAAGTTGTATTTATTATCCAGTGGAATCATTCAGTTTACAAAATAATTTTTCATTTCTGGGACTGTGTGTATAATACAGCAATGAAATTTTTAAGCAAATAAATGCCTGTCAGTGTGTAATTTAAAGAAACTATTTTTCATTACACAATTTGATCACAAATCAATTTTGTTGCTAAATTCTGTTCAAATTATTCCTTTGATGAATCAATTAATAATTTTCTTGTTCTCTCTCTCTCTCTCTCTCTCTCTCTCTCTCTCTCTCTCTCTCCCTCCCTCCCTCCCTCTCTCTCCCTCTCTCTCTCTTCCCTCTTCTCCTTCCCCTTCTCCTTCCAGACGATCATGTTCGTCGGGACCCTGGAAGACCCTGGGCAACTGGTACTGGTAGAGCGCCCCCAACAGGCCATCTTCGAGCAGCTACCACCCACCCTCCAACAGAAAAAGTTTGGAACCTAGATAAAGACTTGTCAACGACCCATGCTGGCATCTGTGACTCTGTTCATTGCGGTGTCGATGCTTAAAGGATGTTCAAAAGGAAATGAGAAAAACAGTTTGCTTGGTCGATATAATGGATTGACTCTGTCTTTGGGTACTTTGAGGAAAGTGTCGCTGAGGCTTCTTTTAAAAAAAGTTGCAATGTGACTATCAGCCTTTTCACACACAGCTAAAATTCATCGTATCTAGAGATGATTAGAATCACTCAACAGTTTTGAACATGTTTATAGACAAAATTTCCCAGTGTGAACATCGTTTATACGATGTTGGGATAGATACGAAGTCGCGATGCATACGCCCCTAAAAGCAGGCTGCAGATACGAAGTTCGTATCTAGTGAGCTTGACATTTTGTGTGTGAAAGGTTATTCTTGTTTAAACGTGTTTCAGACGTGTTTAAACTGGATGGAGCATGCGCTTTGATTGATGTGACATGACCTTCAATGCGCAATGGCACTACTGCGCATTTTACGAGCAGTAGTTAATCACGAAACGATTAACGATCGCACCGAAATTTCTGTGTGTGAAAGGCTCGTGTTTAGTTTAAACACGTTCGAAACACGTTTATACTAGTCATGTTTATAGAATTTTAGCTGTGTGTGAAAAGGCTGTAACATGCAACCAATTCTATTTTGAGAGTTACAAGATGATTTTTTTTTTTTGTAATGTCAAGGTCCCCTTATATTTATGTTTGAAAGGAGTGCCATCATTACATAACTGGTCGCCTGCCCCTCCCCCACTCCCTAAAACTAGCCTTGATTTATACGTCACTATGACATTCCTTCTTTAAAAGAAAAATAAAATGTGACCTCTGTGCGAATTCAATCTCATAGCCTCAAACAGCATGTCTGAATCATACCAAACTGTCTTAGAAAGATGCTTTTAATCTAATGCTGTCCAAGCGACTGTTGACTCACTCTCTGAGTCTCTGCTTTCATTTAACCTGCCCTACATTCGTTGTCGTTTGTCGTTGTTGGATTTTTTTTGTCAGATTCTAAATATTATGAAATGCTGGTGAGTTATAAAACCTTTTGTTCCTAAGGTACCAAAGTCCATAGAACCAATCAGACGTAATTTGTAATTTACAAATCTTATATTCTACCTATCAACAGTAATGAGAACTAGAGAGAGAGAGAGATTTTATTTTTGGTGGTGCAGATTTTCAAGGCTGTGAAAATCATTAAGGGGGGTCTTTTAGAATTTCCAGCCATGGTTAATGTTCCATCGATAATCAACAATTTTTTTGTTGAGTGTTTCCCTCCACAAAATTTGCCGAGAGCCAAGATGATTATTAATTCATAACAATTAACCCAATATTTATGTCTGTCTGTCTGTCTGGCTCAAAATTCCCATATTTTCTCATCTATTGTTAATGCTTTTCTATCTCCCAAAAGATTCATATAATTTAATGTGGAGTTACTGCTTCTTTAGCTCCAAAGTACTTGTTTATGCGCAGTTTATGCTCTTGTGATTCCAAAAGAGGTGTCGTGTAGAGGTGTCGTGGACGAGTGGATATGTCACCGGACTGTGGATCACAAGGTCCGCGGTTCAAGTCCCACCGCGGCACTAATGTCCTTTGGCAAGACATTGATCTACATTTGCCACTCTCCACCCAGGTGTTAAATGGCTACCCGGTAGAATGCGAAAGCTAATGTGCTTAGATTAGCAAGTGTGCGCTTGTAAAAATGACGCCTGGCTGGTATGCTCCCCAGGGAGTGGAGAATGTGCATACATTGTGTGTGGGTGAGCCTGAATCCGATGACCAGGGTAATAATATGATTGCAGGGCCCTCAGGGAGAACAGTATGAATACTGATGAGGCTAACCTGGGTAAACAAGACATATTTTTATTATTATTATTATAGATTACTTGTGTTGTGTCACACAGACATAATGCCCTTCTGGCTCTAAAGACACTAATGTTTTGTTTTTTATAGAAAGAGTGTATCGAACTTGTGACACTCTTTTGTCGTACTCGAATGGTGTTTATTTTAATTTCAAATATCTAAGCTTCGATTTGATATACCCCTACATGTATATACCTCATGGGAATGTAAATAAAGTACATTTGGCATTATCAAGTATTAGTTTAAAAAAATCAGTCACATTTAACATGAAATTAACAGTCCTGATTTGAAGCACAAAGCTCATGTCAATGTATACATCCCTCGAATTAGACACAAATTCATCCACAGATCTTTGTAAAGTGCTTTTCAACTGCAAGGAAAAGGCACTAAGTGCGTCTTAGATCAGATCAGATTAGAATTGATCTTCACAAGCATTACCTTTGCTTTCATAGCAGCCAAATTCATTTCAATTCATCATAAAAATCGTCAATCTCTTGACTTCCATTCTATTTAGTAGGACGTAAAGCGATATGTTTGCCGGAGTAAACACGATGCTTTGTAGTACCTCTCAGCGTTAAATCATCTGACTGTCATATCGGGTTTCACACAGATCTAGTCTGACAAACGTGAAGTGTCTAGACTGAGTAATGCCATAATCAATTCTCATGGATTCAAGCGTTTGGAAGCAAATGATGTTTAGCGTGGCACCCCTTTTATCTGCAAGTCATTGAGATGTAAAACCATGCTACAAGGCAGCTAGACGTATGCACTATTTTGCTGTTAAAAAAAATATAGAATATGGAATAGTAAGTTACCATGGAAACAAGTAGATATTCTCACCTGGATCTGTGATGTCATTTTCTTTTTTTAATGCAGGTTCTGGCGCAAAATGTACGGTATATCTGGTTTATGCTGTGAATAAAAAGAGTTTGAAATAGTAAAATATCATAGATGTACTGATTCATGTGATATTATCACTTGTATTAAAATGCAAGACCTGGAAACACATCTAGACTGATACATAACTTTGCTCGATTAAGGTTCATTTTTAGACTAGAGTATCGCATATTAAAGGGATCGTTTAACAATGTTACATCTGAGATGCACGGCCCTAAGTGTTATCAGTGTCTGTGACATGGTGTTATATTGAAGCCCTAAAAAAATTGCGCTTCAAAATGATCAAGAAGTGCCTCAAAAAAGTAAAAACCTTTGAGTGACCGGTTTTACCATACTCATTTTCCCCAATACACTATAGTGTTATGAAAACTGTTTGGCAAACGCAAAATTTGATTTCGATTTTCAATCACAAATATCTTGATAATCAGACAGGCGATCGGCTTGTAAAAGTCATGGGTATCCTGACTGACCTAAAAGATTATAATCATCATTGCAGCATGAGCTTAATCAAGGATTTTTGTTAAAGGATCTAAGACAAAGTTACCGGATCCCTTTAAAACATTATGGAATTGACAAGAAATGTTTCCCTTCTGAATATGTTTGTTATAGGTCATTAATGTACTAAGGCACTCAATTATATTCTGTTTTTAAATAATGCAAGCCCTTGGACAAACACCTGTAGTAATGCAGTATTTTGCTCCCAAAAAAAACTCTTCTTTTTTTCTGTAGATCATGAAATACCATGGATTTTTTTTAAAATCTTAACTTCCGAGTATATTCTATAATATTCTTCTGAGTATATTCTATATTGTTCATTGATTTCACTTGTTATTCTTTAATGATGAAATGCAAGCTCTTTTTGTTGTACCAATTTACTCCTTTTTATGTTATGAGGTAAAAAGCCATCCTATCAACTGATCAAAGAACATGCATGATCAAAAATGAAATCATGGGTAAAATGGAAATAAAACCGAATGGTAAAAAGCAATTATATAATGGTGCAGTCAGTAATATGAGTGTTCTCTTTTTTCCTAATTAAAATCTGTAGAAGATGATATATATTATTGCCATGTCAATATAAAGGATACCAGGACATATTTAGTCTAGTTTATTTGTTTTAATGTTTGCATCATTCATTATCGCTTGAGTGGGTAGACAAAGAATATAATGATAATAATAATAATAATGCACACATTTATAATGCCAAACATATCCACCAGATGGTGAAAATCCGGCAAATATAAACACTTTGTTGGAACAGACAGAATCATGTCAAGTGCACTTCTTTTTTTCTTTTTTTTTCATAAAAAAGACAAATATCAATAAATGCATGAATTGCATTCGCAGTGAACAGATGTTGTGCCATGTTTTTTGTATGTAATTGTTTGGGTGAATGTTGAAATTGTAAAGCTTTTGCCTGTTATGAATGTGCTTATGGTATAAAAGTAAAACCTTGCAATTATTGAATAAAATCCAGGTAAATTGCGGGTATATGCAGTAGAGCAGTTTATCCAGGTTAGTTTAAAGTGCAGAGTGATTTGTAAAAGAAAATCATGGTTTTTATTCTATATTCTAGAAATGTATGTTCTTACTATCAATATGCCTTTTGAATTTTCAAAAAATTCAATCGGGAAGTCTGTTAAATTAGAGTTTATAATTTGGTTTCTCACACTACCCAATTCGTTTTTCCAGCCCCTTTGTTAAACGATCGAAGTGACCACTATATGCAAATTTCGGCATACTACAATGTACGTCACAGACAGTGCTCGACCTATACTAAGGCTGTTGCAATGTCATAGTACATGAAAACTTACAAAATCTGAACTGGTTTACAACATTTACTTTGTAAAAGATTCCTCCCAAACTTCAAGAAAAAAGAGATGCTAGCCTTGATGAGTGAAAGATGTATCGTGATGTTCGTAAGTGTAATTCGCGGGTAATTTCGACCTGTCTGATCAGCGCGCGGTCAACCAGACCTGCCAACCAGTACGATTTAGTCGTACTTCGTACAATTTTTAGAAGCAAATACGACAGTACGACTTTCAAAAAAAAAAAAAAAACTAAAAATCAATGGCAAAATGCCCATTCTGTCCTGTAAAGTATCCTACAAGCATCTCACATCAGCAATTTGGGGATGTTCATTGGTTCATCGAACACACCATTCGTGACGAAATCATGCATATTCAACCAATGATCCATAAACAAAAAAATTCCTGTATGTAGGAACTGTAAGAAGCATTGATCCGCGTTACAGTCCATGTTTGCCTTTAAAGAATACAACTTTTGTTAGTAAAATACAACTTTTGGGATTAAAAAATACAGTTTTTGAACTCCAGAGGTTGGCAGGTCTGGGTCAACACTACTGCAAGTGACGTCACATCCCCGACCTGCATCACGTGACCGTTAGTAAGCTTTTCAGAATTGAACACTTGTGTTGGCTGAAAAATACCAATTTCAACACTTAAAAAAAAAGGTAAATCAAAGAATAAAATAACATTGATTTATTTGTTCAGTATATATCAAATAATGTATACCCAACATTTTTTGATTTTTGAACACATGAAAATACAAGTAACACTTTAAGCAGAAGGGAACCCCTACCACTCTGTTTCTGCTTATTATGAAAAATTGTTTGAAACAAAATTATCTGAGAGGAAGATTCCGTTTTTATTCTGTTTTGTTTTATTTGAAGATGGATAGAGTGGGACATTGGAAACAAGGATTGCAAAAGGTGCCAGTGTTGTCTAGGATGATAACGATGGTGATGGTGGTGTTGGTAATGATGATGGTGGTAAGGAGGATGATTAAGATGATGATGATGATGGTGGTGGTGGTAATGATGATGATGATGATAATTATAATGATGATGGTGGTGGTGGTAATGATGATGATGGTGGTGGTGGTGGTGGTGGTGGTGATGTACATGTAATGATGATGAAGAAAGCTAGACAATGCCAACAAATTAGAGGATTATTATCAATTTTTTTTGCTCTCTCCCTGTCTTTCTATCTTCTCCCTTCTGACCCCCCCCCCCCACCCTCTATCTTTCTCTCTCTCTCACACACAATCATGACAAATATTCGGTTACTCAAATGTTTTAAAGACACAACATTACATAATGAATGTTCTCTCAAGCTACTTCAGCCCCCAATGATATCCTGCAAAAACACGGAATTTCATTCACTAAATATACACAACACATTAGATTGTAAAATTCATAAAAATTACTCTTGTCCTTTCTTTCTTCCAATTGTCTATCTCTGTCTCCCTTCTTCATCATTGTGACCCCCCCCCCCCTCTCTATCTCTCTCTTCCACGAAAGACCCCCACCCCACACACACACACACACATGCAATATATCTCTCGCTCTCTCCCTCCCCCTCCCCCCCCCCCTCTCTCTCTCTCTATCTCCCTCTCATTTTCTCATTAGCTCACAAAAGACACAACAATATGAATGTTCGTGACAAACTTCGCTTTCCTGTTGAAACCTTAATTGGGTATCGAAGAACACGCTTCCCTTTTCCCACCAATTTTCGCAAGGCAGCTAATTAGATCGAATGATATTCAATTTAAAGCAAAGGGACGGTGGGTTTTGAAGAAGAAAAAAAAACAGCCCCGATGCAGCGGCGCGCGGTCGTTACACTCGGCGGTAATGAACCTTTCCGTCCTGACTGCATGAAAAACATTAAAATGGGGAAGGTAGCCAAAAAAAACTTGCTGCTTTTTTATAAAAATATGATTACTCATTGAAATCGACAATAGCCAATATATTCAGTGGTTTGAAAACATTTTCACAGCTTTTCATACCGATGGAGCTGATAATCTATACTGTTTAGTTACACAATGGGCGTAAGGGCCTTTTCTTTTGCAAGGGGGGGGGGGGCGGGGCTGTTTTAACACATGTATCAGCTTTCTATGTTCTACTGTAATAGATTGCAAGTTAGCAAAGGGCGCGCGAAAGCAAATTTCTGTGACAATCTCAGATTATTTTAGCTTCATGTATCCATTTATAGCGTTGGAATTCGTAACTAAAAATTATTAGATGAGGAATATTCAGGCGAAACCTCAATGTTCAAATGATATTGTAAGGTGACCGTTACCAACAAATTGGTAGTTGCAAATTTGCTGCTGCTACATTTACTGATACCACTACTCGTATTACGTGTATACTGAATATTGATTGTAACAGATCATAAACTCAATTTGTTTCTATCATTTGGGGTTTGTTTTGTTTCTACACTCGTTACCTCTTCATTCTCCTTGTTAATATTACGGCTTTCCCTGAGACATACCATACGATAAGCGTATTGATACCCTTAAAGGCCCACTGTACTACTTGTAGCTACTTGCGCCCTCTATATAGCAAACAATGCCTAATCGGTGACCATTGGTCCCCAATGATCCTCTTTTCTTTTGTTAATTGAGATCTGATTTGATGAGATAACCACCTGTCAGTAACCTTTAAGGGTGGTCTAATTCCTCCTGTAAAGTAGTACAGATGGGCTTTAAAAGATATCTTTTTGTAATTACTTGCCTTTTAAATTTAATATTCAACATTTCAAACAAAAAAACATAGTAAGATTGATTTTCAAAACGTAAGATGATCACACGAATGTATGCCCGCTGGTTTTTGTGAGAAGTATACGAATGGTCACGTACGTTCGTTAATGGATTAATTATGATAGCAGCATTGATTTCCTTCCTCATTTTATCACACATACCATGCATGTAATGAGATATTAAGAAATTTGTTATCATTTCATTTTATAATAGTCACGATGACGAACCAGCGGGGTATGTGTAAAAACAATCAGACAAGAATAGTCCTTATCGTGAAATGACCTCCCACCTCTTTCTAAACTTAGAGATTATTTTTTTCAGAAAAACATCCTAATTAAAAATGTAATGTATATTAATGCACTTATCACACAATCATCGAGTCGTTCATTGTCCATAACCACATGAGGTAGAAAAATATTATGACTTGGATCACAAATGTTTGTCACTATCTAAATAATTTTGATCAATACGATTTGGGGGGGGGTATTTTTTTGGAGGAAGAATGAATTTATTGCATTTCAAGCTTCTTTTGTTAAAGATGTGGTGAATTTCGTTTTATGAGAACTGTTAACATTTTATTATTACTCATGATATTATTTTTTCTCAGTTTCATGATTAAAACTGACATTTTTCTTCTGGTACATCATGGGTAAAAATACAATAAAGTATGTTTACCAGTCCTTCCGTGAAAATTTCACCCAATATAATATATTTCTAGGTACTTGAGTGTATCACGAATGAAAACAAAATGGCCCAATTTCTGACATTACACATCATCATCGAAATAAAATTGGGAAGCTCTCTCTTCTATTTAGTAATTTAACTTTGACAATTGCATATATTTATTCTTCTTTAACCTATACAGCTTTAACTAATCTGTATCTCTGATTTCTTTACTTCTACCTTGTCAATTATTTTACGTTCAATCTATCCCAGATTTGTCATTATATGGTAAATCAGACAGCTAGAAGGTTATAAGTGTATGATATTCTTTACCCTATACGGCAGTCGATTTATCAGGTTAAAATGTTTATTTATTAATTGTTAAATCATATACGGGTGATCAGGCGCGTACGCAGGATTTTTTCAAGGGGGGGGGGGGTTTTAACATTTATAAATCGGCCGCTGAATCAGCCAGCCGCTGAATAAGCGGGGGGGGGGGTGTAAGAGGACACTTTTTTTTTTTTTTTTGCTCCCAAAAAAATCGCAACGACTCAGCCGACCGCTGAATAAGCGGGGGGGGGGGGGGGGGGGTAAGAGGACACTTTTTTTTTTTTTTTTTGGTCTCGAAATTTGAAAATTTGACATTTTGCTCCATTGGGGGGGGGTAAGGTCACCTTCTTTGGTCAACTATGGGAGATAGATTGCAAGTTAGCAAAGGGCGCGCGAAAGCAAATTTCTGTGACAATCTCAGATTATTTTAGCTTCATGTATCCATTTATAGCGTTGGAATTCGTAACTAAAAATTATTAGATGAGGAATATTCAGGCGAAACCTCAATGTTCAAATGATATTGTAAGGTGACCGTTACCACAAATTGGTAGTTGCAAATTTGCTGCTGCTACATTTACTGGATACCACTACTCGTATTACGTGTATACTGAATATTGATTGTAACAGATCATAAACTCAATTTGTTTCTATCATTTGGGGTTTGTTTTGTTTCTACACTCGTTACCTCTTCATTCTCCTTGTTAATATTACGGCTTTCCCTGAGACATACCATACGATAAGCGTATTGATACCCTTAAAGGCCCACTGTACTACTTGTAGCTACTTGCGCCCTCTATATAGCAAACAATGCCTAATCGGTGACCATTGGTCCCCAATGATCCTCTTTTCTTTTGTTAATTGAGATCTGATTGATGAGATAACCACCTGTCAGTAACCTTTAAGGGTGGTCTAATTCCTCCTGTAAAGTAGTACAGATGGGCTTTAAAAGATATCTTTTTGTAATTACTTGCCTTTTAAATTTAATATTCAACATTTCAAACAAAAAAAACATAGTAAGATTGATTTTTCAAAACGTAAGATGATCACACGAATGTATGCCCGCTGGTTTTTGTGAGAAGTATACGAATGGTCACGTACGTTCGTTAATGGATTAATTATGATAGCAGCATTGATTTCCTTCCTCATTTTATCACACATACCATGCATGTAATGAGATATTAAGAAAATTTGTTATCATTTCATTTTATAATAGTCACGATGACGAACCAGCGGGGTATGTGTAAAAACAATCAGACAAGAATAGTCCTTATCGTGAAATGACCTCCCACCTCTTTCTAAACTTAGAGATTATTTTTTCAGAAAAACATCCTAATTAAAAATGTAATGTATATTAATGCACTTATCACACAATCATCGAGTCGTTCATTGTCCATAACCACATGAGGTAGAAAAATATTATGACTTGGATCACAAATGTTTGTCACTATCTAAATAATTTGATCATACGATTTGGAGGGGGGGGTATTTTTTTGGAGGAGAATGAATTTATTGCATTTCAAGCTTCTTTGTTAAAGTTGTGGTGAATTTCGTTTTATGAGAACTGTTAACATTTTATTATTACTCATGATATTATTTTTCTCAGTTTCATGATTAAAAACTGACATTTTTCTTCTGGTACATCATGGGTAAAAATACAATAAAGTATGTTTACCAGTCCTTCCGTGAAAATTTCACCCAATATAATATATTTCTAGGTACTTGAGTGTATCACGAATGAAACAAAATGGCCCAATTTCTGACATTACACATCATCATCGAAATAAAATTGGGAAGCTCTCTCTTCTATTTAGTAATTTAACTTTGACAATTGCTATATTTATTCTTCTTTAACCATACAGCTTTAACTAATCTGTATCTCTGATTTCTTTACTTCTACCTTGTCAATTATTTTACGTTCAATCTATCCCAGATTTGTCATTATATGGTAAATCAGACAGCTAGAAGGTTATAAGTGTATGATATTCTTTACCCTATACGGCAGTCGATTTATCAGGTTAAAATGTTTATTTATTAATTGTTAAATCATATACGGGTGTGATCAGGCGCGTACGCAGGATTTTTTCAAGGGGGGGGGGGGGGGGGGGGGGGGGGTTTTAACATTTATAAATCGGCCGCTGAATCAGCCAGCCGCTGAATAAGCGGGGGGTGGGGGGTGTAAGAGGACACTTTTTTTTTTTTTTTTTGGTCTCGAAATTTGAAAATTTGACATTTTGCTCCATTGGGGGGGGGTAAGGTCACCTTCTTTGGTCAACTATGGGAGATTTTTTTTTTTTTTTTTTTTTTTTTTTTTAATAATAAAAAAAAAAAAAAAAAAAATCCAAAGGGGGGGGGGGGGGGGGGTTTACACACAAAAAAAATACCAAAGGGGGGGGGGTTAACCCCCAAAACCCCCCCCCCCCCCCCCCCCCCCTGCGTACGCGCCTGCGGGTGATTGATACATTTGTTTCTTTCTAAATGTGAATCATAAGCAAATATGAGAATAAATTTTTAACGCAATATGAATAGACTTCTTTATCAAAAGAGCTGCCCCTGTCCCCACACCCACCCACCCCCCCCCCCCACACACACACACACACCTATTCTTAACTTCTGTCTCACTAATTTGACAATCCCAGAACTTCTCGGAAATGCTGAAGTTTCGAAACATTTTATCTTTCTTGTTGATAAATTTCAGCAACATCGTCGGCAAATTTAGTCCACACATCCGCCCCCCCCCCCCCCCTCCCCCCATCCTCCATGGCATAAGTTGCTTAGCAAATCCCTTGCAAACACATGTTTTTAAAATCTGATATTTACACCCCTCGCCAGTTAGATTCATTATGAAAACCTCTTGCACAAGAGAATTACATAACCAGGGAACAAATATGAGGAATGATTCGAGGAAGAGACGATTTTTTTTTTCTCCAGCTTTTGACAGCTCTTGATAGCATTTTTAAAATCCATCATGCTTGTCCACAGTGATCCCTTGTTTTATTTTTTGTGAAACCAGCGGTAGTTATAATCCGATATGCATACACGGCTCAAAGGTATCTCTTTCTCGCTCTTGGTCTTATTTTCCCTCATCCGATTCCGTCACCTGCGCATTGTTCCACCATATTTTAGGTGAACATTGAAAAAAAGAGAGACCCCTCGCAAACACGACATTTTGTAACCGTGCACGTACTAACGAAAAATTTGCGAGGTCGTGCGGGGTCAGACGTGCGCGAAAAAGACCCTTTTTTTTACATCGAGAGAACATTTTGTTCATGAGGAAAAAAAAGAGAAAAGAGAGGATAATTTGGAAAATAGGGAAATGGAGAAGAGTTTGGAGAGAAAAAGAGCGGGATGAAACATAAAGATGCTCACTGAACTGTCATTCGAAGCGCAGAGAACAAAGGGCGACGTGTTAGTGAATAGGAGAGTCTCTGAACTCATTTTCAACATAGTTAGGATTTGTAGACATACTGAATAAGCCGTTGGAGATCGGCATAAATATACCTATCAGTTTACGACTTGATCCCTACTAGTACTTTCTTTTAATCCACTTCTTTTTTCCACTTTATTCAAACAATCGTTCTGTCAATCTGTTCTTTCTAGCTTTGATTTACCTGCTTGATAGCTTAGTAGACAGCAGGCATTTATGGTACTTGCCATAAATCGCCGAAATGCAGTTAGATTATTTCGGTGGCGTAGCTACGTACGGGGGCATGTGCCGCCTCTCTCCCATCGGATGGTGAATAGGTACAAATAGAAGAGAAAAGGGGAGAGTAAGAGGGAGGAAGGCAAGTATAGAAAGATGTCTGCACCCTACCACTCTTTAAATTATGCACCTAGTAAGACCGATTATTCCCCCCCCCCCACCCCCCCCCCCTCACACACACAAATACTCAAGTCTTCTGAAACGATATAATATATTGTATTTGAAATTTATTGTCCATGATTTGATGGAAATCAGTTACAAAGACGATAAAGACATGCATTAATTATGCGTCTATTTGGTGAGTATATTTTGAAACAATATCCTAATTGTTTAGAGCATAATAGAGAGTGAATCATGCTATCCAAGATAACTGTCTTTCATACTGTTTTTTAGGATTTATTTCGGATAATTTTACCATGACCCCTAAAGCTAATCCAACATAGTTTAGTTGGTGTCATGCTCATAATATTCTTTAATATTTCGCTAGTTATGAATTATCATTTTCAAAAGGTCAACTTACTTAGGCCCAAAATGCATTGGTGTGATAAGCTTCAAAATATTATATAGATTCAGATTTTTTTTTATTTGGGGCGATAAAAGTTCAATACTTAAGCTGCGTCAAGAATGATTTTCTCCCAAAGAAGAGTAGTAAGTAACTGAGCGATGAAAAAAAAAATCTTTATAGCGACTTTATAGTAACACCTTCTTTTTTTTTTCGCATTTCATAGCTGTAAATTCTGTTAAGTATTGCATTGCAAAGAAATGGTTTTATGGATTTGTCTTTATGCAATTGATAAGGCTAATAATATTAGCTTTCCTTCCAATATTCTGTTTAGCGCAGTCAAGTAATTTTAATGAATGGCGCTTCAATAAGTCAAGCGTAGATCGGACCAAATATTAAGGAATTGCTTCCATTACTTTTTTAATTTAGTTATTTTCATACTTAGCAACATTTTAAACACAAATACCCCGGACTCGTCCGATCTTCACGCGCGTAAAAATATCCAACATTTGACATTCTTTTGCTAACCCTGTTTTAATGTAATGTATCTTTCTCCATCTGTTGGTGTTTTATTTTGGCTTTCTTGTAATTAAATTGTTTTATTCGACAGCAGTTCTATTTTCCTCCTCCTTTTAGGTAGATTACAAACGCGGAACAATATTCTTTACACAGGATTATACATACACGAAAAACCGATTCCCTTTTCTCAAATTAATGATTTTTCTCTTCACATGTATGTGTGCCAGTTTAGTTGATGAATGGGTAGAACCCGATACTGTGGTGCAATTTGATATTCCATGTTTTGACTTGGTTTCACAGACCACCGCCATCCAGGAAAGTAACCCGTACGTAACGACACGTCCACAGACCCTCATTATTGAAACGTTTCAAATCTAGCTTAAAGGTAATACAACGTTTGGGAAATTTTGAAAATTGGGTGGATAGTGATTCTTTACAATTTTGATATATTTGCATGCCCCTGTGGACGTATTATAAGCACAAGAAAATGTAGCCCCTAAAACACTTCTGCTTTCGAGAAAAATTGAATATAAAAATTTACCGGTGCTCCCGGTAATTTTGATAAATTGCAAATAGCGCCTACGGCGTACAATGGTAGCTGCGACCATAACAATCTGAGAATATGTAGTTGTGATATATAATTTCCAAACCGGAATAGCTAATCGGTCGATTTTAGTCAAGAAACATTGTTTTATAGCTTAATTAATATCTTGACCTTGAGAGGGAGCTATACCACAAACAGTTTATTATTTACAATTTCATAACCTTAGACTTGATTTTCAACCGCGACAACGATCACTGAATACTGTAGGATCGCATATGCTTCCAATATGTTCATTTAAACCAAATTCATGACCCTATACCTTTAAAGTCATTGTCTAGTTTGTGTAAAACATCAACAAGTTTCGTAAGATATTGTTTACGCTGGTTGATAAATAGCAAAACATTTACAATTTTTTTATAAGATGCTGACAAGATTTGTCTCCGAAAGTTGAATGTTGAACGTGGAAGAAGTGAAAGTAATATCTGTCTTGGCCGTCATATAATTTATTTTATTATTTCTTCTGCAATTAATTTTACATCCTTACATGCAATGGAGCTCAACTTATTGTTATTGTTGTTGATCATTTTATCTTTAAAAAAGGAACAAGGTCACACTGTACTCTAGTTTTTTAATCTTTTGTTTAGGTCTTTATAATTGGCGCAAATATCTTGATTATCCTTTAAAAATAGCCAACTTTTGATACCAAAAGTTGACAAAAGGTAACCGGAATTGAGACAATATGGATGAAGAAAATATCATGAAAGTACTCTTCTAGTTGTAAGGATTTTTTTATTAAATTGTCATTTGTATCGTGGTTACAAATACGATTCTCATTTTGAAAATGAACATTGATTTTCACCGCTCTTAAAATAACGATGATTGCTGTCTGCGTAAAATGTTTAAAGACTTATTTGCTTACATTCTAAGCATGATTTGAAAAACAATTGAACCACTTTCAAGACAAAGTCGAATATTAGATAATACCTTTAAAGAGCATGCACGTAATTATGACATACAATACAGTCCGGATCTAACATTGTATGTTCTAAAGTTATCACCATTTAAAGAGCCTTTGTTATTTTGAAATAGCATGGTAGTTTTGAGTTTCCTCATAAAGATAACATTACATTTGATATAACAATATAAATGTGCAAAATTTACAAAGATCTATTTCCAACAACCTTGGAATATTGGAAAAACAAAAGCTGTCGATAACTATGTTAAGAGACAAATAGGTCAAAGACTTTCATTTTAATTATATTTATATATTTTTAATATTAATTTGTATTTTCTTGTCCTAATATTTAAATTGATGTAATTCATATTTTAATGTAAATATCGTGTGAAGTTCAAGCCTTATAGCTGCTAAATGGACAATTATTGAATTGAATTCGTCCTCTTTATTTTGTATTTTGTATTTGTATTCATTATACATTTATGTATTTAATGCATGATTGAATTATTTATTTATAGACGGATGTATCTATTTATTAATATATTTTATTTGTTTATTTATTTAACATTTATTTATTCATTTGATTATATATTTATTCATTCATTTGTATGTATGGATTTATTTATTTACTTGTTTATTATAAGATTTTTTTATTTGATACATTATTTATTCATTCAATTTGTAATTATTTCATTTATTAACGAACTAATTAATTGACTTATTCATTTATTTATTTATTCATTTATTCAGTTCATCTATTTTAAGTGCGTCAGAAAATGGTCATAATTATCTTTTAACTGGCTTTTTTGTCCCGACAAACACTCGGCTCAGCGTTTGTTTATGCTATTCCTATCTTGACTTTTATCAAGTTTGTAGCATGCAAAACAATATAAGTCATGTCATTGGCTTTAGCACAAGTCATGAGTCATAGAATAATATCGCACTACCAATCAATGGCAATAAACCTTTCAGGGTTATGATCATAATCATAACCTTTGAATTGTGCCAATGAACTGAAATTCATTAACATTCGACAGAATAATATATCGTGTCTGGCAAGCACCAGAAGACCATGATTACATACATCAACCATAATCATAACGCCAGAAAATATTGGTGGGGAAATTTTGACATGAATGATAATTATATCATTCGTATGCGAAATATACCAGTGCCAGGCCACGTTTATAACTGAGAAGTTTGAGTTCTGGTAAACATGGAAAGTATTTTGTGATTTTTCTCACTCTATATCTGTTAATCTGGAAGGATATGGTAATAGAAATGTCTCCTGAATCGGATTGCTCTTAAAAGATATAGCTGAAAAGTTTTGATCAAACATGCGCGTGTAGTCTCTCATACCAATTTCTGTGTGAAGTGCATGCAATCTTCAGGAATCTTAAGCAAATCTTCAGCAAGTCAATTTTTGTCGTTATGGTTAATCCAAAACTTTAAAGTAGGCCTATACATAAATTCCTACATATTACATAATCAATCTTTTTACACATTAATTTCTCTTAGAAAATTTCTCAACATTGAAATTTCGTGACTAAACTTTATTTTGCCTAAAACTTGCCCGACACTATACGACATCAATATGTTGCAACCCCTGTCAAGGAGTTTTGGGAGGAACCGCGGCTTATTTCATTTGGTGTCGGGTATATTTAAAAGTAACAACAATACCTCAAAGCTGATGAAATAAAAGATTATGAAAATTAGGGCTGTTTCCTAAATCATAACCATATCTTGGTTTTACTTCAAGCAAATTAACTCTGATTTTATAACTAGCTAATAGATACAATGATTCTTCAACAATAATTGTTACCAAAAAAGTCGTGTGATCCGTTTTCATAAAGTAACAAGATCATTTTAAGGAAAGAAGTTTTATTGAAGGCCGTCATCCACTATCGAACCCTCTCATATATCATATTTCAAATTTGTAAAGCCATAATTTTTTGTTTTTTTTACTCGAGGTGTATAATTTCACTTGTTGACAACAAATTCTAATTTATACGTCTGTCGTCTTATAATTTCTTAGTATGATGCAAGGACTATTGCAACTCTTTGGGCGATTATTTTTTTTTCCCCCGAAAAAACAAAGAGCCAAGGCTATGAGAGCTTAAAGAGAAAGACAATTTCTAATAAAGGTGGAAGATAATTCGTAAGCTTTATAAGGCGAAGGATATAAGAGCAACATATTAACATGGAGTCCTCTTAAAATGACCTCATATTCCAAATAATTATGACTAAAACTAATTAAAAACTTTCTTCCGAATTGTGATATCACAGGTGTGTTCAGTCCCAAATAGGCCTACCTATATTATTTTGTGTGCAGTGCTTTTTCATCACATGTGGTTTTAATAAAGAATATTATAATAATAATTCTCTGACAAAATAAGTCACTCAAGGCACTTCAATTATTAGTTGTACAAACAAAACTGAATATACATTGAATATATATATATATATATATATATACGAAACTGTCATAGTCTTCAAAGAAATTCTTTTTTAATGTTGATGATTGCAAGATGATTCCCAAACCTGACAATATTAATGTTACGTACAAAATAACCTATATTTACCAATAATTTGCAGACAGTTTGATTTTAAATTTCAATCACATGACCAGCCATCACTTTTAATTTAAAGTGGAAGAGTTCACTTTAGTGCCGAGGATGACTACTGGCTCACATTATTAAGAAACAAAATAATTGGATGGCATTAGAAATGTGAAATGAAATTCCAGACGCGTTCGATAATTATTGCGGTTGCCATATCAAGATCAGAATGCTTAGCGCTCACGCACAATCATATCAATATTGCAAAGAGGATAATGGCATGGAGATACTAAGTGAAACTCCTTGATAATATTAAAGGCAAGCATTCCTATCTAGATACTACAGAGTGCATAAGGGACACGTACCACAATTCCCGCCGCCCCCGGTCCCAAAATCGATTTTCTTGTATACAGTCTTGAGATAGCAATTCAGCTGAACTTATGACAACTAATTGTTTCCCACGTTTGATTGTTTCTTGTTTGCTTGTTTTTTGTGTTTTTCGTGTTTTTTCTTTCTTTCCTTTTTGCTTGCCTCCAGGGCAAAATATCGTAGATCCGGACACGTGACATAAATTATTGTAGAGTTCCTGATAGAAACAGATCATTGTAGTAGCGAGAACTATAATTATATCGAAATTACAGTTGAGATCATTATACTTTCAAATATAAATCACTTTAGGTAAGAGGATATTGAAGCGATGTGACAAAACATTAAATGGAAGGAAAATGTTAATTTAAGAGTTCAAAATATTTTTAGTCAACAAAGTAATTTTATATGATTACTGCAGGATATCTTATCGCACTACTGACAATGTTTCATCTTAACGATCAAAATTAGAAGGAAAACAAATTGGTTGCTAGCTCCAGATGTCCGTGATAATGGAGGCCTTCCCTGCGAAATTCTTGGCCATAATCACTGGCGCACTCGCCTTCTCCCAACAGGGTGCTTTCTCGACCATTCGTTCGCGTTTACTTTCCCAAAATTATGGAAATGTTGTTGAAACGAATTGTGAAGAATTTCTGTCGTTCTTTGTTGCCATTTTGTATCACATGTTTATGTTACGATCTATTTGATTTCCGAATCTTATTTTGTCGTCTCCATCTCATAGTGAGCTAACTGATTCTAAAACATGATGAAATCAATTTTAATGTCCAAAGTGAAATGGTGATGATCCTAAGGCTTAATGGAAGATTTCAATCTGAAATTCGTTACTTTTTTATCTCTTTGAATAACAATTCAAAACAAACGAGCAAAAGCCAGATGCATATTTTATAAATCAGACGATCTGGCATGTTATATATAAATCTCAAAAATTGAGAATCATTTTCAAATAATTCTAGAGGGAGTTATTTCGAAAGGCAAATAAAAAAAGATATATAATGTACCCTAACTTTAGATTGACTTTTAATATCAAATATTTGTTGCTGTTTGAAGTAGTAAGATAAACCTCAATACGATTATAGATTATAGAAACACTGTGATCCTTTCTGGTTCGAATCTAGCCGTGTTGAAAATGCTTGTTTTAGGAGGTAAAATCGGTAATTAACGTTTTCATTATCATTAGTATTTTAGTAAGTTATGTTGTTTCAAATAATTATAATTCGGAACAGAGGGGAGATGAACGAAGTGATAGTTATTTGCAGTCCTGGTTATTTGCACAAGGACAGATATTCTATTCAAAGATTACAGAGAAATAAAGTAAATGGTTTGATTCGACACCAAAATGTTAAACAGAATTCATGGCATACTATCATGTTTATAAACATGCAGGTAAATAAGGAAAACAAAAGTTATTATAAATTCCAGACAAGAAATAAAATCTATTTCGAAGATACGCTGTAGTCTACTGACATACGGCAACAATTTCATTTGCGTATGGACATAATAATATTTTGCTATTAATACAGGCTGTTGTTTCTTGCCTGAATATTATTTGGTCAAAACAGCGAGCACGCTAAGCAATTTGGTAACCTTTTAAAGTCAATGTCATTCACGATCAAATCCATTTTTTAAATCCATTTTCTATTTATTTTCGATTTAATCTACTAATGCAAAGGTTTACAAAGAGGCCACTCCACTCCCCTCTATTATGTATACGAGGTACATTTTCTCAAAATATTGATAGTTTCAACGGAGGCGGCTGCAGGGCGGGGAGGGGGGGGGGCTGCACCCGCCTTCCTGCTCCTCGCAAGCATCTAATGTTAATGGTTAGACCTTTTTTTAGTAATTAATTAAAGAAGGGGACTCGATAATATTTGTGTAGGCAGAATAAAGGACAAATGGTCTATTATAAAGAGAAAACATTGAAGA
This sequence comes from Strongylocentrotus droebachiensis, assembly GCA_035222895.1. NCBI lineage: Eukaryota > Metazoa > Echinodermata > Echinoidea > Camarodonta > Strongylocentrotidae > Strongylocentrotus > Strongylocentrotus droebachiensis. Next base: position 71,856 of record JAVYIG010006784.1, read on the forward strand.
GACAAAGACGCGGGAGAGTAAGAGTGGAGGGGGTATTTGAGGCAATAAGCTGTTTTGTAGGAAAGGGTTTTGGAGACCGAGAGAGAACAACATCCAGATTTTGATTGGGAAAAATAACAAACCATGACTAAGAAACGAAATAGGACCAACCACATTGCCAAAAGCATCAACCCAGCTCTAACAATAATGGCTTCCAAATGCACCGACGTAGCACACAATATGATATGGGATTATGTTGCCATTGATTGTAACATAAAGATGAAACTCATGTTAACCAAAACCTTATCTCAATGGCTTTCAGTCATCTTCTCAAATTATCAATGATGCACTTATCTCTTCTTATCTTTTCCCTTTGCCCCCCTCCCCCCCCCCCCCTTTTTTTTTTGTTCCTTCTTTAATTTTCTGTACCTCCAAACGATAACTATTCGCAGGCAGCTTTTATCCGCCAAGCCCAGAAGGAGAGTGCAAGCGAACATTCGTGCTAGGTCACAGGGGCTCGGGCCGCTGGCTCGCATCGTTACGGTTCGGTTGCACCGAGGCTAGGGCAACGACCGAATTGTCGCTTCGTACTCGAAAATCGATCCCTTTTCATCATACGAACTCACTAATCGTGATATAGACTGATGCGTGACATTATCAAAAGTGATAAAGACCTCGTTTAATAGATTTCATTTGTCAGTTTTGATGACGTAAGCTATTTTATGTTACTTCTATCAAATCACCCTGTTCTCTGTCCCATTTTAGTTCTATTGTCTGGTGCAATTTTGTTTCTAATATAGTTAATTGTTATGGATTATAATGTTTATACGCTGACAGTTTTATCACAATCTAGTGTTCTAATTAATAATCATACCCTTTTTCCCTTCTCTCTCTCTCTCTCTCTCTCTCTCTCTCTTTCTCTCTTCCTCTCTCTCTCTTTCTCTCTTCCTCTCTCTCTCCCTCCCTCTCTCTCTTTCTTTCTCTGAATCATTGCATCCGTTATATGGCTTTGAGACAAAATTATAATACTTCGAGTAGTCGTGGATCAAATTGCGATCCTCATTTTACAATCAGATGGGAATTACCATGCGATTATAAATACTTATATCATACCATTTAAACAAATATTTAACAGAATAAATGAATAAGTTTTTCATCTACTTTTTAAAGAGAAGGTTGAGTTCTGGGAAGAGGTGAAAAATAATCTGTGAGCGTTATCATTCTTATTATGCAAGTTTGGAAGAACATCAGATAAGACATGTTCCCTGAAAAGCATGGCTCTTCAAATGCCTTTATATTCTAAATATGTCATGCAACTCGTAAAACTCGGGGGGTAGGTTTTTTACGCCACGTGTTCGTGTAGTCCCATATACATCTTTCTGTGTACAGTGTTTGTAACTTTACCAATACTTTGCCAAATTTCTTATCATTTTGATGATTCCAGAACCTTGCAATACACACAAATTCTTATATGCTAGATGATCAACCTTTTCTGGTCGATTTCACACCGTTTCTTTCACAATGCAATCGCATGACCAGAACTCAACTTCATCTTTAACTGTGCATTCTTCCGCCTTTTTTGTTCTCCAATGCTGCAGTTTAATAAAAATAGTAGGAATGGAACTTTTGACAATCTTATTATCGAGTACTTCCACCTTGAGTCCGTTATTGTAACATTCCATAGTATCATCAATTATAGTTGAGGAACTTTACCATAATCAAGACCATCATCATTTTCAAACTCAAAAAATACCTTTGATATGCATGGAGGGATCATTTCGGTCTTGTAAAGTTTCTGTCAACTTCATGACAACTGCTTTTAACATCAAAAAAATAAAGTTTTATTTTTACCTGTAAAAAATACGCGAAAAGTCTGAAATATCATTAAAATACTACCTAAAATTTTCTTCTATGAATTTTCCCCTCCTTGCTAGGCATTCTGTTATGACACTCGAAAAAAGAAAAAAAGTATAATGTAAATGACACACCAATTCTTTTGGCGTCTAGCCATTTAAAAACAACTGCGTTTTGATCTAATATGTCAATAATTTTACGTATTCCTTTCTCAAACAAGGCACATTTAAAAACTGATTTAGTATTAAAAATGATTTCCTTGTCATTCCAAATTTTCTGGTTGCTTGTAGCATGTTTTTCAGATTTTATTTTTTTAAGACGGTCAGGTGGTTAAAATACCAATGTATAACTGAGGCATTAATAGGGACTTTTAGATTTGCACGTCGACATAGTGGACTGCTACGCATGACGTCCTTTAAGGCATGTCATAGGATGTCACAGTGCCTTAAAAGGACGTCACGCGTAGCAGTCCACTATGACGACGTGCAAATCTAAAAGTCCCTATTTTTGGCTGGAAAGCGTCAATGTCATGATTACAAAATAAAACGAAATGCTAATACCAAAAGGACCTAATAGATTCGATACAATTATACTTGTCCAACCTTTGGATTTGGAAGCAAAGTATCTTGTTACCCATTTCACGTTCTAGGCCTGTATCACTGACTTTATGCCACGATTTTCAATCCCCTTTCCCAATGGTATTTAATTAGTATGTCTTGCTTTATTCTGTTAAATGACACAGCTTTCTAAGTCTGTTAAGAGCGCCTGAATATAATTTATACACTTAGAACCGGAATTAAAAGAGGTCAATATTTTAAGGAGAAAAGAGATGATTAAGTGAGTCAAATGCTTTTTGGAAATCCAGACAGATAATGACATCAGGCAGACTTTTCAGTCTGGTATTAAATGATATATCCATAATCGGTCGGATTGCCTCTCCAATGTTTCGTTTCTTAAACAAAACTAATGGAATTTATTGGGTCATCCAAAGCCTTCTTCATCTTCTCAGCTAAGACCTTTTGAGGCAATATTAATATCTACATTAATCAAATAATTGGGTCGATCATTTTCAAAACATATTTTTGTCTTGACCTATTTTATTTCTGCTATCAAAGTAATGATGCTTTGCCTTTGAAATGTTGGTATGTAACCCCTTTTTTTTAACTATAGATCAAAACTTTATTGAGTAAATCCATCCAGCTTATTCCAAAACCATTAATAGAATTTCACAGAAAACCCGTAACTCCATGTAGGGGTCTTATTTTGTGCTTTAGTATATACTTCTCAAGTCATTTCACTTTCAAATTTGTGACGGATATCTGGCTAAAACAGTTTAGAATATTCCTTTCATTGTTAACATCAGCGTTCACATTTTAAAACAACGTTCATATTGTTCAAGCAATGAATATTAGAGCGTGCTTTATTGAATTTTTCTAATTTTGAGAAAAACTTCGTACTTTTTCCTATATTACTTCAATATATAAAATTCAATTCAATTAAATTCAAATTTATTTTCAAGAGTATACTTTTTGTTGTCCTCCTTTTCTTGTTCAAATGTAACTATTTACGAATGCACAATCTGATGTTTTATTTGATGTTCAAGAATAATATGATTTTGAATCGAATCGAATTGAATTGAATCTAATCAGCTCTCGATCTATCATAAAGACTTTTCACCTTGATATTCATATATGTTTTAAATGCATCTTTAACTTTTATATTTGCCTCAGTGTGATTTGTACCTTCTTCATCTAGGCGTTTTACTAGGAGATTAAGTTTCTTTAAACATCATCAAAATGTTTGTTTATTCTTATTTTTTTATATATTTATATATATATTTATTTTTTTCTTTCTGTATCTACACGAAAAAAGGGCGGTTATCATATTTGAATGTGCAAGTATTTTGTTAATTGAATTGTTGATATTTTTGTATACTTATTGATAATTTCGGATCTTTGCTCTCCCTCTCTACACGCAAAAAACTGAGGTGCTAAATGTTGGGTGCTGAGTGAGATTCTGCACTTGAAGTGCCAAAATCAGCACTTGAAGTGCCAAAATCAGCACTTGACGGGTTAACTTTAACAAGGAAACCGAAACGTGCTGAATATTTGAGTGCTGAAAACGAGTGCTATAATATGCAGCACTTAACATGAGTGCTGACTGCATAACCTGATCTGATTGGTCGGTTAGTATAATAGCTGTTACCTTGTGAATATTTGTTTTTGAATCAAATTCAGCTAAGAGATTCTTACATTCTTCATTCTCCAGGTCAATACCCAAGGCCTCAAAAGTCTGAATAACTTTGCTCCTTAAACTGTCAACAACATCAGTATTCAAAGCTGTTGCAGCAGATAACACTCTGTTTGTCATAGCATGGGTCATGTTGGTGTTTGATAAAAGAGAACCAATGAAAAATGCAGCTGGTCTCACTATGAACATGACAGACAATGAAAGCGGACAAAATATACAGTTCCTCAGGTAGACAAAGGAACATCCCTTGACTGCTATTATGTAAAATGTGTAGAACAGGTGAATATGCATGTGACACCTGTTCTACACATTTTTACATAATAGCAGTGAAGGGATGTTCCTTTGTCTACCTAAGGAACTGTATATTTTGTCCGCTTTCATTGTCTGTCATATTCATAGTGTCTTGTACTGTCATTATGCATTGCTCCATCTTGTTCTTGTAGTAGGCCTATCCTATCATCATCATCATCAAATGCATCATCTGCTGCAGGATTATGCACTTCACCAACAGCAACACCCAAATCAGCATCAACTAGACCCTCCATACCCTGTACAACTTCAGGTTCAGGTTCTTCTTGTGGATGTTGGTTTAATAAATGTTTCCTGTAAGAGTTGAAAGTGGTAAATGACGAAGGACATCCACCTTGACCACATACCAAATGTAGATGGGGCATGTCAAACAACGCATGAGTTAGCACTTGCACAAGGGCTATTCTGCTAGCACCCAAAAGAGAGCAAAACTTGGCACTTTAAGTGCTAAATCAGTCAGCTCCTTTGGGTGCTAGCAAAGTAGCCCGGGTGCAAGTGCTAACTCAGCACTTCGAGTGCAGTCACTATGCGAGCTCCTAAAAAGTACTAAAATTTAATCTTTAAGTGCTAAATCAGTCAGCTCCTTTGGGTGCTAGCAAAGTAGCCCGGGTGCAAGTGCTAAATCAGCACTTCGAGTGCAGTCACTATGCGAGCTCCTAAAAAGTGCTAAAATTGAATCTTTAAGTGCTAAATCAGTCAGCTCCTTTGGGTGCTAGCAAAGTAGCCCGGGTGCAAGTGCTAAATCAGCACTTCGAGTGCAGTCACTATGCGAGCTCCTAAAAAGTGCTAAAATTGAATCTTTAAGTGCTAAATTTAGCACTTTTTTTTTTTGAGTGTATTGCTTCTCCTTTTCTGCTTATACTGTATCCTGACATCATATATTTTCACAATTAGTGTGAACCCGACTACAGACGACCCAGACCTATAGGCCTTGTCTGGTGTAAACAGTGCCCATCTCCATATCATTTAGAGCGGAGTCCCTCACCTCTTCCCATACACACAAGAGTGCTTTTGTCAAGCATCGAGACGAGGCACATGTACTCTTTATATCCATAAATATCATTATCTGGAAGCGGGGGAGAAAAAATGCATTTCGCATGGAATACTCATTTGGGTTTTACAATTTAGGATTGCCTCGATATCGAATTAAAAGAGCTGAGAATAAAGAGAGAGGGAGAGAGAGGGAGATCAGTGCCAGAGATCTGGCAGGGTAAATGGCCTCGGTAATGGGGGGTAAGAGAGAGAGAGAGAGGGAGAGAGAGAGATGAGGGGAGGATGTGTAGGGGGAAGGATGGTGAGAGATAGAAAGACAGAAAACATAGGGTGAGAAGGAAATGATTACGTAGAGAGACAACCGACGGAGACAGACACAGTGCAACGGAGAGAAGAGGTGGACGAGGGGCGAAGGGGGGGGGGGGGGGTAAGAGAAATGGACACACAAACAAGATACAAAGGCAGACAGACAGACAAAATGTGTGACATAGGGGAGGGGGGTCAGAGTTTATGAGTAGAACAAAAAGATGACTGACAGAGAAGAAGAAGAAGAAGAAGAAGAAAATGAGAGGGAGGTTGAAAACTTAAAGCAATAATTAAGTTGAAGATAATTAGGTTTTGAGAGAACAAACAAAAAGAGAGAGAAGGACAAAAGAGACAGACATATAAAGAGTAAAGACATTAAAGAGAGCAAGATAGCGAGAAAGGGAACGAGGAAATACGAAGTGAGTTGCAGACAATCATAATGAACAGAAAAGCAAACCTACAGAGAAAATTGTCATTAAATGAGCTGAGGTGGTGATGGGTGTACGAAATGAGGTTAATACCCTATGCCTAATGATTGTAATGGTGGAGGAGGGGGAGAGAAGGATGCGTGCTGAGGATGGATAATGACACTAAGAAACAATAGGATATGGATGTCAGGGGCACTCTATACCAGTTACCGGGGAAAATATGAAGAAAGTAATACCTGGAAGCAAGTCAATCACAGACAAATATTCTAGAAGATAACGATGAACAGAAAGAGTGAAAATACAGAAATGTTAATCAATAATTTTTATTCCCAAATCAAAATTTTAAAAATGACCAACTATACACTAACTATCAAAAGATACATACAAAGTATTTTTAAAAGTAAGATGTAATGATATATATATATATGGGTTGATACATAATAAGAGGAATAAAATGGAACATCCTTGAAAGCCTGTTGAGGCTTGACAAGTTGATGGACCTGAAAATTGGCAATAACAGCAATAACAAAAGGTGGAGACAAAGTAAGGAAGTACCTATAGCTGTCAGGGACAGAACTTAGTATTGAAAATTAATGATAACAAATTGTAGGTGGATTAATATTGAGAGAGGGATAGATAGGTGAACCGAGGTGAGTAGATTAATACATGGACAGACATACAGACATACAGACAGACAGAACGATGTAGAGATAAAGATAGATATGAATAGATAGACAAATAGATAGACAGACATACAGAACGATAGATAGGTAGACAGACATAGATAGGCAGACATAATTATATAAATATACATATAGATATATAAATAAATAGATAGATAAATAGATAGATACATCAAATAGATAGATAGACAGACAGACAGACAAAACGATATATAGAAAGATAGATAGATAGATAGAGAGATAGATAGAGATAGGTAGAAGTCATACGTACATACATCAGGCATAGATAGATAGAATGGAAAGGACCACAAAGGGAGACAAAATAATCTTGAATAACATGACAATATCCAGATAATGGTTAAGAGATGTGAAAAACATGTATCGCTGTACAAAATTATGCCAGTTTCGATATATTTTCATAATAAATCATTAATGTTGTCGCATTTCTCAAAACACACACGCCAAACGTGACAATATTTAGGGAATGTACGATGTTCTTCTATTGATACACAAGGACAATCTATTTTTACCCCTTCACTTCAGACAAGTATGTGGTTATAAACAGGAACAGTATACAGTGCATGAACGGAAGCGAATAAAAAGTAATAAAGGACTCAATTTAATCATAGTTATTATTCCAACTGAGGAGGTGAAGAAAGAAAAAGTGCAGTAGTAGATCCATGTACGACTGCAGTCATCCTTGTGGGATATGTATATAGCAGAACGGCGGGGTAATATTTAGCGGCTTCTTTTAATTGCGCGCCAAAAAAAATCGTCTGCATAGTGCAAAATAACAAAAACACTTGATTTAACATGCAGGTCTAGAAAATGATATCCACGTCCGTGTCTGCAGACAACGAGAATACATAAATATGATAATATTGTGATACATTTGTTGACGTTTTAAATTGTAAGAAGGGGGGGGGCGTCCAGATACAACAAAGGCTGTCTGACAAAAATGATAATACTCATTCAAAACACCTCGGTGGGCAATAGCAGAAATTAATAGACCAAACCATAGCGCAAAATAAGCAGCTGTGACCACGTGACCACAGCAAATGGCGCTGTTATCGAGAGTGCCTGATGTCACTGACCACGGCTGTTTTTATTCGCGTTTGGGGAATAAAAGGAATCACAATCAGCATAATTGATTGTATTTAGAGGTTCTTGACAGTGTACACTGTGTTCGGGGAGATTAGGGGGGAAATTGGACTGTGAAATTGACTTTGCGCGTGCACACTTTTAGACTAATCAAAGCCGTAATGGCAAAATGAAACGGCTTTGGAATACATTGAAATCACAATAGCGGTTTAATAATCATCAAAGTTGTACCCCCCCCCCCCCCCCCTCTCTCTCTCTCTCTCACTCTCTTTCTCTCTCTCTCTCTCTATCTCTCTCTCTCTCTCTCTCTCCCCATCTATTTTTCTCCCTAAATCTTTTTGAGATCGTAGAGTCCAAGTGTCGCTTATTTTAATAAAATGACAGTTATTATAAGAGTTTGATTTTATCCCGTACATAGTATATTCACTGAATGATCTATTAATAGAATTTCGTACATGAATAGAGTCAGTTATCTGTTTTTGCTGCTTTTCTTTCTTCATGATTTACATCCTGTTATCTGTGGTATAAATCTTATCTTCCTCTCTTTTTCAAATCTCCATAATTTATAACGTTTTCTCTCTCTCCCTCCCTCCCCCCTCTCTCTCTCTGTCTTTATCTCTTCCATCAATCTTGTTGGTCCATTGTGTCATTTTGTTTGTGTTCAAGCAGGTATACCTCAAAGGGAAAGTCCAATCCCCACCCCTCCCCCCCCCTAAAAAAATTAAATTAAATTTAAAAAAATGATAATAAAAGGGGGTCATGAAACTTTTTGGGGTGTTTAATTATTACATTAACGATCTCACACAAGCAAAAGGAGAAAAGAAAAGAATAAATTTATTTATAAAAAAAGGGGGTTCGGACTAGTTAGTAAATCTGCCGTACTTCTCTTTATTGTACTTTGTGTACTATTCCTCCGACCACACGTACTTATGTTGTTTCGGGGTTTTTGTTATTGTTTGTTGGTTTATCTGGTTTTTGTTTCTTTTTGGGCCGGGGATGGTTTTGCTAATTGTGTCGGTTGTTTTGTTTTGTTTTGTTGATCGTTTGATTGCTTGTTTTTTGTTTTTTCTTCAAGTGAGTTTTAATACAGAGGCACTTTGTGGGGGCCTGGGGGGGGGGGGGGGGGGGGCACGCTCACCTTTCGTTCTTGTTGTTGTGTTAATTACACAATCGTAACAACTTTCGTAAGATGAACTCTATAGCGATTTCTATACGTTCTATTACGTAATACGTCATTGTCAAAGTCGCACAGTTCACTGGGTGACGCACAGTTGAAATTTGAAATTGATTTTTTTTCTTTTTCGAAAGCAGTTGCGATCGTATTCCATGTTGTTGTGTCTACATGTCTACATTTACACTAAATAATGTTTGCAGTAGCCATTGTGCCTTTAAATGAAACAGCTATCCGTGTAATTCAACTCAACATTAAAGAAAAATTTAAAAAAACATCAACGAAATCACTTGTGTCTCTTAAATTATTATGCGGGAATAGATCATTCAGTTTTCTAAAGGTTATTTTATTATAAAGGCTACTCGGTTGACGTCTTATATCAATATCATATATATTCTATATTACCATTTTTAATTACATAGTCTTGTCAATTAGTATTGGCACTCTAATTCAATACAAGAAAATAGATTAATAACGAATTTTGTCGTTAATATTTTGTCCGTCTGGAAAAAGTCGTTCCCATTTTGAAATCGTGGAAAAGTTTGTTGGCAATATTGTTTTATTTCTTTTCTTTAAAGGAATCAAAGTTGGACTTATGAGTGGGTGAAAATGATGAATCTTCAAGCAAATTGCTACCGAAAATCACTAAAATAAGCAATTGCTTCAATACGTCACACTAAATGACTTTCATTTAGCATGAAAGCATATGTATACGATTGAATCACGAGTGAGAAACCTCATAAAGTGTTTATTGATCGGCTATATTTCAAAGACAAAATAAGGCGTACTATATAGGACAACGTGGAGGTGGGAACGGAACTAAAATATTAGATTAAAGGGAAAATACTAAAATTGCGAGAAAGAAAATTGCAAATAAGAAAACATCGTCATCTGATTATGGATAAAGAGGAGATAAAAGAAAATAAGGAAACAAAGAATGGAGTTTAAATTTTGAGTGCAAAATAGGACAGTTAAGAGATTATAATTTTAAAAATACATGGAAAGAAAGAAATATGCTGAATGTTAACCGCGAATGTCACATAGGCCTATACATGCATGTCGAAGATGTCGTGTGTCAGTAAACAAATATGAAATGGGCACCAACGAAACAGAACGAATGAAACAGAATAATAAAATGCATTAATAAAACGAAATGATAAAAACAGAAACAAATATTAAATAAAGTAATGAAAACAAGAAAAAACACTGTTTAGGAGAAAAATATGAAAATGAAAATGAAAGACAAGGAGTATTGAGGTAGAGTGAGAGAATGATTGCATTGCAGTATGAAATATGATTTTTTTTTCTTCATACTTGAGAGGGTATGTACATTCTAAAGCGTTTCAGAAATTAAAGAAAAACAAAGTTCAAGAACAAAAGAGCAGAACGGGAAATGGCAGGCTGTGAAATGGCCCTAGTACTGACCCACACGTACTGCTTTCCCCTTGAACCATGGAAGAAAAATATTTCCATCAAAGATAGGCCAAGAAATTTACAAAAATTTTGCTGAGTATATCAAACTCTTGAAAGGTGCTACATTTGACATTTTGAGGGATGTGGAAAGATATCAATCAAACGTGGACTTGACTCAGTGAAAAAAATACACGGGGGCTCGGGGCGAATTAGCCCCCGAAATGCCCAAAAGAGCCACAGAAAGTCATAAAAGAGCCCCCAAAATTTGCATAGAGTTCAATGCAAAACAAATTAAAGAGTGTTATATTCATGCAAGCAAACTTGAAAAGTAACGTGGAAATGATAAACGCTAAATGGAATATTTTTCAAAAATAAAAAATGAAAGATTATTACTATCGCATTCTGGTTCGATTGTATATTGCTATGAATACCGAGAGTGGGGGGGGGGGGGGGGTAAGAAAGCTATCGAAGCCAGAATCTTTGTATCAAAACTTGACATCTATATGATTTGGCCTTAAATGCGTCATATCTGTTTTTTCTCTTTTTAACATTTAAGGTAGAATAATATTCAATAACTTAGATTTGAAATTATTGCAGAACAGTTCTTCCCTCGTCTCCTCCTTCTCCTTCGCCTCTTTTTACCGTGTCTTTATCTTCTTATCCTCCTCTCATCATCCTCTCCTACTGTTTATTCCTTTTCTATTGTCTATTTCTACTATTCCCATCTTACCTCTCCAATTTTTGTTCTTATTTTCCCGTCCTTCTTCTCTCTCTCTTTTCATCCCCATCTTCTTCTACTCCATTTACTTCCATTTATTCTTCTCGTCCTCTGTATGCATGTCCCTAAAAATTTCTTTCCATCGCACTCCTCTCCCCCAACCTTTACCCCATCTCCCCCTTCTACATCTCCAGTTCTCCCCCCCCCCCCCCTCTTCTTCTTTTCCTCCATCATTATCTCCCTACTTTCATCCACTTACTCTGTACCATTGTCTTACAATGATTACCATATTTCATTTATCCTGTTTATAAAGGAATGAAAATAGCTTTACCGAGTTCGATGCCTCCACTTATCGGGATAATCCACTTGGAAATCATGAAAGGGGAACGGGGGTGCCGCGGTAGAAATGTTTCTAATAAAGAGGAGAGGGAGGGTTTCCATATAATGATATATACTCCAATGTTCATCGACACTGCTTTAAAAACATCGTCAGATTTTAAAAGATCCCTTTCACAAAATTCTCAAACCATTTAAAGTATTGTACTATTAGGAAAATACATTTCAACCACAGTTATATATATTTTTTGTTACATCCCCCGCCCTCCCTCCCTTCGTCCGCCCATTAGTCTCGAGCGACGCCCCTAGACGAGACACAATGTCTGTGGTTTCTTACGCATAGCTTATGTAATACATAATAAAGTAGAATGGTTGCTTATAACATTCATGTGAAAAGCAGTATAGTCGGATAAATTGAGAGACTGCGGATGAGAAGGGGAGTAGTTCAACGAATGACGCTGCTGCTATTTTGAATACGTCTGCGAAATAGACAATCACAACGTAAACAAATTCCATTCGGATGCCTTGCGCGAGGAGACACTGATTTCTCTCCCGATTGTTGAACTCTCCGGTTGTCACCCGAGCGTTCAACCTCCTACTCGACCAAGGCGCCTTTTGACAATTACGTGCATGATCACGACGTCGCTTATCCCCCTGATAACGATCAAATTTGAAGGCTTTAAGGCTTTACATTATAAATCTTGGTAGAAACTACGTTTTATGTAGATTTGTGTTACAAGTAGTTTTCCCTGTTAGAGAAATGGAGATAGGAGAAACGTATTTTGCAGATGATTTACAAATCGGAAGTTCGATATTCAAGTTCAGACCGAGCTAACACAGAATAAAATAGGCCCATTTGATTCTTCAAAGATATTGAATATCGAATAAAATATGTATTAAATGCGTGTCCAGCTTAGCACTCATTGTATTCGAAGGCAGTATTATAACCCGTTTATCAAGGTCTGTAATCTTGGCAATGTATGTCTTTGTTTCTGTCCTTTTGCCTACGCCCCAAAAATGTTTCGAAGACATCAGTGTAAAATATCAATTTATATTGAAATGATGTCCTGTTGACATCATTTCAACTCCAAACTAAAGCATACCACCTCCCCACCCTTAAAGACCGTCAATACTACTGGGCCAGAAAGGATTAGACCACACAGCAAGGTCACTGACAGGTGGCTACCTCATTAACTCAGCTCTCAACTAACATAAGAAAAAGAGGATCATGGGGGACCAACAGGCATCGATTGGGGAAGTTTTCTATATAGAGGGAGCAAGTAGCTACAAGTAGGACAGTGGAGCTTTAAACCCCATCCATACTCCCATCCACCTCTCTCTGTCTCTCTCTCCCTCCCTCTCTCTCTCACTCCCTGACATGCAATTCCACGCAGTCATTGACACTGTAACAATTAAACTGAAATACAACAAATAAAAAATGATGTACTTTCCCAAGAACAAGGCAGGTCAAAGACATGCTTATTGGGATAGCACAATCATGTCTCATTGCCCCCATTTCCCCATTGTTTGGTTAATGTGTTGAATATTTAGTGCACGTTTTGATCGCTATCGAATGAATATCATTAATCATCGGGAGCGCAGATAGAAATTCGTTGATGTGATCTCTATTGCAGACGACTACAAGTACAAAGCGGGAAAAAAAGGGAAGAAGAAGAAACAGACACAAAAGATTTTAAAGACCATGTGTATACTATAATCAATGCAAGATGTTAAGTGTTAATGTTCGATGTATATAGATACGGAAGAACTTGATTTGCATTCGATTTGTTATCCGCTTGCCCAACATTTTACAGGAGTTACGAAGAGAAGAGAAAGTCAAGACTAAAGTATGTTGTAATTTATTAACCATAATAATTATATGAGAATTTTGTTTTGCTTGCTTTCGTATCGTTGCTCGTGAAGGTTTTGAGAATTCATTTATCTTGATACTCATCAAATGAAATCAAAGAATTTGATGACTTACCTATGTCATGTCAACCTTCGGTTAACACCTTCCTATATTTCTGTCGTTTCCATCCCTCTCTAATAATAGCCATTTCTATTTATGTGCCTATATTTTTCTGAATTTTTAATCTTTTATTGGTCTTTCCCTTCAATTTCTAGCTCGCCGTTCCTTTCTAGTCGATTCTCGTTCTCTTATATTTCCCTCCCCCGATATTTCATCATAATGATTAGATGAAGGAGTCTCTCCAAAATGAATAGGGGAAGGATTGTTACATCAATGTGACAATGGGAGAGGAACAGGGTGTGAGAGAGAGAGAGAGAGAGAGAAAGAGAGAGGGGGGGGGGGTTATAAAGATCCAGATCAGTATACAGACAAACAGACAGAGTAGAGTTTTGTCATAGCAGGATCAGCGTCAAACATGCTTTTCTTTTGGTCTGATTTGTGTTGTTTTAATTTTTTTTTTTTAAGTTTCGAACATTTTTTCCATCATTTTGAAGTATTGATTAGTGTTCAACTTTCCTGTCCGTCTACCCCTCCCACTTTCTCTCTCTCCCCATTCTCTCTCTCCTCTCTCTCTCTCTCTCTCTCTCTCTCTCTTTCTCTTTCCCTTCTTACCCCTTCTCAACCATGTCTGTCCGCACGTCCTTTCAGTTTGCAAACCGCCGATGGCGATCAATTTTTCCAATGTCATTTTTTAGATTTATTATCCTGTTCTTTTTCTCATTTCAAAGAACCGGGTAGCAGTATAAACATGAAAATGTTAGCAGTTACATGCTGTCAGACGCCCCTGAACCACATACTTATTGTATGTGTAATAATGGCGCTCGGGGCGTTGTGGGTTATAGTGCCCTCCCATATAAGGACTGAAAATATGAAACCCGTCAATCAGTCTTTGTGAAATTATAAATCACAACATTCACCCTACCCTTCCATCCTTCAATCCCCCCTCTCTCTCTCTAACCATCTCTCTCCCGCTCTACCCCCGCTCTCTCTCCCCCCTCTCTCTCTCTCTCTCTTTCTATCTCTCTCTCTCTCACTCTTCCGCCCTCTCTCTTCCCTGTCTCCGTCTGTGTCATTGTATGTCCCAGCATTACTTTCTTTCTTTTTTCTCTTTCCCTTTTCTCCCCCTTTCTCTCTCTCTCTCTCTCTCTCTTTCAACTTTTTCGAATTATAAGTCACATAGAATTGATCCTTTCTCTCTATAATATGTTTATTCCTGACCATTCTCTCTCTCCCTCTCTCTCTCTCTCTCTCTCTCTCTCTCTCTCTCTATCTATCTACCTCCCCCACCGCCTCCCTCAATATTTTTCCTGTCAACGTTGTTTGCACAAATGTTATGATTCATGCAGTGAAGGTTTTGATTTCTCTTTTCGTTTATAACAACCGCCTCAAACGACTGCGAGATGGAAGACACGCCAGATAATAAAACCCCGTTAACAATGGGACCAACGCCCTCTTCCGTTCATCTACCTCTTCTCGGCTCCGTGATTTGTCTTTATGATTTAATTATATCTCAATAAATTCTTCAAATCACTTTACAATATTCTCTCTTTTTAATTTTCTCTTTCTTGAATTTGTCCCTCGTTTTTTTTCTTCTTCTTTTCTTCCTTTTCTTCTTTTATTTGTTTTATTTTGTTTTCTTTTCTCGGCGTTATTTTCTTTGTTGTATTGTTTAAATGTTCACAGGTCCAATAAATGACTTATTTTTATACACGATGCTTGTAATGGGGATTTTTATATGCTGCATACATTTGGTAAAGTGATTTAGAGGTATTGAATATGACAGCGTAGTTCTTCTAGAGTTAGATTTCAAAAACTCGAAATGATATAAAGTAAAATGCAGAAACTTTACTAATAACATATGATTTTGTGTATTCACATTGTATATTTGGATGTCTTTCTAGTTTCTAGTAATTATTAGCCACTCACTTACTTTACACCATTACTTATCACCCCCCTCTCTCTTCCTCTCTCTAACTCTCTCTCTCTCTCTCTTCCTTTCGACTTATCGCTCCCCTTCCCATTTACCCCCCCCCCCCCCCCACCCCTCCCACCTCTCTCTCTCTCCCTTCCTCTGGCGTTTCTCCAATCACTACACTTATAACTTTTAAGCACATAATATTCTTCACGCCATTACCAAACTCATTGTCCCTTCCGCTCCCCTTCTATTATTCCACTGTCTGCATTTTCAAGTCTGGTGCGTTTCACAGTCTGTTAATTTTTGCCTACGTTAGAAATTGATTTTCTTTCAAACTCCCCCCCCCCCCTACCCCCCTCTCTCTCTCCCCCTCTCTCTCTCTCTCTCTCTCTCTCTCTTTCTCCTCTAGTTCATAAGTTTCACTTTCCTTAGACAAAGCCGTCTACATCCTTGTTATTGCTACGAACCACACATCATTTATTCTTGTTGTCACAGTTTTCAAAAACGAACAAAAGAAATGACGCAGGGACCATCAAAATGACTAATGTTCATAAAAATCACTCAGCGATTCTACCGATTTCAAAACGATTTCAAAATGAAAACATATCTTTTGTGTAATCTATATCGCAACACAAATACTTGTTCTATGCACAATTTGTCATTTCAAATGCATTTTACGCACAATTAAATAGAGTTTTGCATTGCCGCTCACTATGATACAGGGGCGTACGCAGGGGGGGTGTTTTGGGGGTTCAAACCCCCCCTTTGGAATTTTTATGTATGTAAACCCCCCTAAAAAAAACCTAAAACCCCCCCCCCCCCTTTGGTTTTTTTTTTTTTTTTTTTTTTTTTTTAATTATTAAAAAAAAAAAAAAAAAAAAAAAAAAAAAAAAAAAAAAAAAAATGATACCCACGGCTAACCTAAATAAGGTGACCTTACCCCCCCCCCAACGAAAAAAATGTCAAATTTTGAAATTTCGAGACCAAAAAAAAAAAGAAAAGTGTCCGCTTACCCCCCCCCCCCCCCCCCCCCCCCCCCCCCACTGAGCGACTTTTCGGCTGGCTGAGTCGTTGCGATTTTTTTTGGACCTCCCAAAAAAAACCAAAAAAAAGGGTCCGCTTACCCCCCCCCCCCCCACTGAGCGACTTTTCGGCCGGCGCGATTTTCAAATTTTCGGGAGCAAAATATTTTAAAACCCCCCCCTTCAAAAAATCCTGCGTACGCCCCTGCTATGATATATATATATTTTATCTTTTGAGGGGGGGGGGGCTGGTGCATGTGCTTTGTGTAACCGAAATCGAATGACAAAGACATAATACATTTTTTGTTCAAATTAATCAGACTATGACAAAAGTTGATATAGCAGCTAAATGAAGTGATTGACATAAACTATGTTAACCAATATTGATTTTTTTTTTGGTTCTAGGACACCTACCTCCTGGACAAGCATCCCCGGATAAACACCCATAGGATAACCACCCTCTGGGGCAACTATACATTCTAGGACAATACCCCTAGGGCAACCGCCCTCTAGGCCGACTACCCCCTACGACAACTACTCCCGGACAACTACCCCCGGCAACTACCTCCTACGACAACCAACCTCTAGGACAACTACCCCCCGATTGATAATTACCCTAAGTGGTTATTGTCCGGGGGTATTTGGGTGGTAGTTACATATAGGTTGATGATTTCAAGGAGGTATTTGTCCTAGAAGGCGGTTGCCCTAGGGGTTACTTGTCTGGGGGTACTTGTGTGGGGGCAGTTGTCCAGGGGGTAGTTGTCCTAGAGGGTGGTTATTGCAGGGGGTAGTTGTCTGGGGTAGTTGTCCTAGGGGGCAGTTGTCCAGGGGTAGTTGTCCTAGAGGGTGGTTGTCCTAAGGGGTAGTTGTCTGGGACAGTTGTCCGGGGGGGGGGTAGTTGTCCTAGAGGGTGGTTATCCGGGGGTGGTTGTCCACTCCCGCCACTCATCCTCTCCAAGCGCTATAGTTCTCCTTAGAACTATAAGCTAAGAAAGATAACCAACAGCCCTTTTCAAGACTACACCAACAGTCCTTTTCAGGACTACACACCCTCATGAAAGATTATATTATGAGACATTTTAATTTATGATTAATTGTAGGCAATATGAAATTGAGGGGCAAATGCACATTATAAATAATTATTCATATTTATGTACATCGTTTTCTATTGTTAAATGTTATATTGTATTTTCTATCATTTGTATTTTTCACTGTCAAAAAAGCCATTGGAAGCTAAATTTCTATGTAATGTTCGCATGCATGGACCAATAAAATAATCTTGAATCTTGATTCTTTAATTACCGAGAGTCCTTTTCAGGACTCCTCAATCCTCCCTCTCTCTCACATGGTGCACCCGCAAGCCTACTGTATAATGTTATTAGTTTCATTATAACAAATATATATATATATATAAAACACTTAATTGATGAAATGAAAGAATGAGTACCCAAGTTGAATTAAAAAAAATAATAGGTATGTAATTGAAAGGGGAAAAGAATGAAATCGTCGTTTTCATTTATTTGTTTATTTTAGAATAAACGTAATATGTCTATTAAACGTTTTCATTTCTGAAGCAAAGATACATTCTGGAAAGGGGACAGAGAATAAATGCAAAGAAATACAAATAAGTAAAGAGAAGTCTAATCCGAAACTGGAATTGATATTTCAGAAGTGAAAATGTAATTCCTTCATTTTCAAGCTTTCGAATTTAATTGAATTTAATGATTAATCTATCATTATAACAGAATTCTAAATATTTATTATGTGTTTTTTCTTTTTTTTTAATAAGAAAATTAAAAAAAAAAGATTTTTAAAGGAAGTTACAAAACCAAAGTGTGTCAGAAAAACAATACAGAAAAAGAAACTCTTCTCATTGTCCATGTTAACGCCCACCCATAATGTATGAATAAACGGAATTGGTGTTTGATTCAGATTCAGTTTCATCTATACGTATATTTTAATATTCTTATCCAGTGTAGTTGCGTTTATCGTCAGATACATAGTATCGAGTTCTGTTTTGGTAACAATCAGGTTAAAGTCTATAACATCATTGAAATTCTCAGCCTCTATTGAGGTGATGATGTATTTGACACTATGATACTTTCGTCCAGACAAGACGAAACAAAACAGCAGAGCAAATGAGGAAGTGTGAAAGAAAAATAATAAAGAAAAAAACAGAGATTATTTACCGTAATTCGATTGGATACATGATTAGCTATCGAAACAATATGTGTTCTTTCTCACGCAAATTAATCGTTAACGCTGTTGTGCAGAGAATGATTGCTTCTCTAGGGCTCTTAATACGCTGCGAATGACGACTTAGATATCTATTGGAATCATTACGATGATTAGTTTGTGTAAACCATATTTGTGTCGGCGAGCATTGGGGCGATAAGATCTTTTCTGATTGTGTCAACAGCGCGGGTAGGCGGACAAAAAAAGAAGAAAAGGAAAAAAAATCATCATCATCATCATAAGCAAAGAGAAGAACAATAGTGTATGTTCGGTCACAATGATCGGTCACGTGGACACAGTCTGGGTATTGTCTGGACGAAAATAGATATATCGCTTTC
This sequence comes from Strongylocentrotus droebachiensis, assembly GCA_035222895.1. Lineage (NCBI taxonomy): Eukaryota > Metazoa > Echinodermata > Echinoidea > Camarodonta > Strongylocentrotidae > Strongylocentrotus > Strongylocentrotus droebachiensis. Next base: position 90,876 of record JAVYIG010006784.1, read on the forward strand.
GAAGCACGTCGAACAACATTGAGACTCGTCACGCACGTATACTTATGCTTATGTTTTTTAAGTGACAATAGTGAATGATGAGCTGTTACAATAACCTCGTCTGTGGCTGTACGATAATGATTATTTAAATAAGATCTAAGTAAACTACTGTAATGGCAAGATTTTAAAAGGAAAACACATTCGTGATTTATGGGCCCAGCCACTATCATAGTAACGTACGACCCCCCCTTCCCCCTTCTCCTTCCACGCAGGTGAGCAAAATATGGAAACGCCACTATGTTCCTCCCTTCGATGAAGACAGATAATATGAAAATCCTCATTTTCTTTGTAATCCACTTTGTATTTTGAGAGAGAATGTAAAATGTAAAAATAAAATAAAACAAAGAATAATTTGAACCCCTGTTTTAGAATACAAGATTCCTCTTCGTTTCTTCTATATATAAGTCTAAATGCATTAAAAGGAAAGCAAATTATTCAGCAGCTTAGAATTGTGAATGAACTTATCAAAATAATCATAACTAAACGATATAATCTGACCCAAGGTTTTAATGGATTATGGAAAACGTGGGCCTTCGCTCCCATTTCCATCACCCGCCTCGTCGTAAAATCGGGAGTTAAATAACGCATACATTTATGTCGGCGTGTTTGATGTGTGGTTTGACACAATGGTCATCAATCGGGACTGCTTGATATTTCGGTACGATATGCCCTTATAAACGAGTATAATTACTTCCCTACAAAACCGGTCTGATAAGTTATGCTTACACAATCATGGGAGTGTTTCACAAAGACTAATATCGACTTTAAGTTGGATTTAATATGGCAGGCCGTTCATGCCACTGTTTGCTCTCACCATTATGATCTTTAGATAATATTTCTTCCTTCAATAAAGAATGATCACAAATGTAAATTCTGTAGATATGTGACCATGATTTGTAGGTCCTTTGAGTGAACAATGCCAGTAAATGGTGAGAACAAACAATGGCATGAACGGCCTGCCATAGTTAAGTCCAACTTAAAGTCGATCTTAGTCTTAGTGAAACACTCCCCATGTATGGTAAAAAGCCAAAGTATTGTTATGAAAGAGCAAATGTCTACGTCTTTGACTGATCTAGAGGAAAGTGCAACAGGTGGGGCGAAAATTCCTCCCTCCAAAATAACAACAACAACGACAGCAAAAATTATATCCACATTTAGTAGATCGAGTAAGCAAACGTGTCGATACCCCCCCCCCCCCCCCCTCTACCCCCATTATTTGTTGTCACTATTTGTAATATTTAGTTTTGGATGGTGATATAATCACGCCGAAGCCTGCATCGAGCGAGATATGCAGGCGAAGCGTATTCGTGGGGGGGGGGGGGGATGTTTAGGGAGGGAGGGCTTACACGAATAATCCAAATTTGAGAGAAAGATAATCAGCTCGTAGCACCTTTTTAATTTGAAAAGTTACTTGCATGCCCCAACCTGTGTCCAAATATAATCATCTCGACGAATTATTACACTACACCAAATTACAAGGGACTAAACAAATATCTTTAAAGAGCGCGTTTGGTATAATTTTGACATATTTTTTGGGGCTCGTTTGTTTTCTTTGTTTTTTAATTTTTGGTCTAATGCTATCTATATTGTAAAACCTTTTCTATACTAGCATCAGCAGTTGAAGCGAGAGAGAAAAAGAGTGATGTGAAGTTGTGAACGAGTCCGTTCTAATGTCATTTAAAAAATCGTTCTGAATGCAAGCAATCAGTCAATAAACAATCAGCATTTCATCATTAGATTTCCATTATTTTGTATCGTGATCTAGCTCTCCTATGACAATTCTGTTTCATATTTGTTTCTGTATTCTATGTCTATCTCATTCATTACTATGTTCTTTTTCATTCTCTTTGTTTCCCCCCTATTTGCTCTTTACCACCCCCCCACCCCCCATTTTATGATTGATATTATCGTTATGATGATGATGATCATTATCATTATCATTCCCGTTATCATTATTGTTATAATCTATATCATTATTATCATAAATATTGTTATCATTATTATTGTTATTATCATTATTAATTATCAGTATCATTAATATTATTGTTGTTGTTCTTCTTACTATCAGCATCATCATCATTATCATTATCCTTATCAATCGATTATTGTTCTCTATATACATCAGTTTTGCCCACTACATTAAATGTAGTGACGTCATTTGTCTTGTTTTTTCCGAACAAAAATCAATAGCGTTTGCAAAAACATGCTACATCTGGTTACAAGGTGTCAGTAATATTATAAGTATAATTTCATGGGAAAATTTATACCACAGATAAACAAAAATCAACGTGTAGGACAAAAATACCTCATGTCTTTTGAAGGAATTAGAAGAATTTCCTTTTCCTCCTTTCTTTCCCTACTCAAAAATGTAATCTTGCTGTGTTAAATTGAAACCATATCACTGTAATACAAGGAAACCCGTCTGTAAAGTTCGACAGTTCCAACTGATATGTTGGATTTAAAGAGAATGCTGATTTCTCAGGATTCTATTCTTTTTATGTCAGTTTGGAAGAATATACTTTACCAAAGGGTCTCCTGAAGAAAAAAAAAGAAAATCGTTTATAAATGCTCTCATAATCATGCATGTGATCTGAGCCAACTTTCTTTTCAATTATGATCTTTGCAAAAAATCACAGTATAGGCATCAATTCTTATATACTACACGAAGAAGAAAAAAATTCCCAAATGTTCCTAGACAGTTTATTATTTCACAACCAGAAATCAACTTACTTTGCTGTAAAACATCCAATCACATTATGCAAAGTTACAAGGTCGATTTGACAAAACCTAGCCAAATTATGCAATCCTATTACAGTTTTGAAAGACGGAGGACCGCACTTTCATCATACCCGAATTTTCTTTTCTTTTGTTCCGAAAGAAAAGAAAAGTGCTTGCTAACCCCCCTCTCAGTATAGACAAGGCCATATTATATCCATGCGACATCAAAATATAGTCTTCCTCTCTTCAAAGAAGCCTTGTAATTATTCTTCTCAGACGAAACGAGACGTCCACAATTGAACCGATCTTATTGGAGGTCAACTGAGAGAAGGAAAACAAAAAGGGTTGGATGCCCCTCCCCCGGACATCATTATAGAAACGAGATTCATTTGAAAGATCTTTTTCAATATTCAATATCGCCACTAGTTGGAGACACCAAATTTCGAGAAAATACACGAACTAGTGACAATTTACGTTTGGAATCACACTAAATTGGAATACTTACGACACATTTGCGTATATCGCCGCCTAGAGTTCGCATACAATAAAATCACGCGACTGTTGCATGACATCCACCCGATATTCGTGCGAATATCGTGCAGATATTTTTGTCGAATTTAGTCACACAGTGTCGTAGTTATGTCGCCTTTTGTTCACAATTTATTTTTAATTCGAGTCCCTGCGACCCGCGCGAGGATATTAAGAACCCTCACGAACGTTTCGAGACAGTCCTTTTAAGGCACTGGCAGTGCCTTAAAAGGACGTCACACGTAGCAGTCCACTGTGTCGACGTGCAAATTGAAAAGTCCCTAATACTGATAGTGATAATAATTAAACGTTTTTGTATAGTGCATTACACAAAGGCATAACATGACCTTTCCCCGGAAGATTTTTCATTGTTTGTGGGACATAAAATATAGGCTTTATACATCGTTCTTTCTGGTTCATATCATATCAAAAATTCAATTTAAAAAATATGATAAAGCACACTAATGGAAATATTGATAAGTTAATTAAATTACTTTAAATTGGATACGGGACTGGATAGGAAGCCAAGTGAACGTAAATGTTATTAAAGGCATTGTTTAACAATGTTTCCAGTTTTACATATTTAAGATGCATGGCCCTACGTTTTATTAGTGTCTGTGATATGGTGTAATATTGAAGCCCTAAAAAATGCGCTTCAAAATTATCATGAAGTGCTTCAAAAAAGTAAAAATCTTTGAGTGACCGGTTTTTACCATACCCATTTTCCCCATTCATGGGATTCCTGACTGACCTGAAAGTGCATGAAGATGATTGCAGCATGAGCAAAATCCTGGATTTTTTAAAAAGAATCAGAGGCAAAGATACCCAGACTGGGGACATTGATTCATGTTTCGTTGTTCATGTTACGAGTCGTGCTACTGAGTTTTGAGTCACTTGTAATATTTGAATTTTATAAGACGGAAGACTAAAACAAAGTGGCACATAAAACAGCATGAAATAGGCGTTCAGTGGTAGTCAGGTCCACACATTTTTGTGAAACGAAAATTTTTCAAACGTGAACTTATCATCGAAATTTCTACATGTGTTTGGTCGAATGAACAAGTTAGAGTGCCATCTAAATTCAGTGTCAATATTGGGTTAATTAATCTGTGGCGTGAAGAAAAATGAAGAAATTCAGTCTTGGTAACGTTGAGTTCAACCCATTTACTACCGGTATATGACATATCGCACATAATTTTGATAGGGGCTTTCGTAGTAGGCCTACCAAACATCAATCACATTGACAGTTGTAATACATTTTGGATAATCATAAATAGAGGAAAAGTATCGGTAAGTAGTTCAAATATTCATCAAAATCTTAGATGGAATTTAGCGGGGAATGCTTAAAGCGAAAAGTAAGATCAACTTCGCAGAATTAATAGACAGATATGAAAATAAATATATAAATATTTGCGCGGAAATAATCGATTCGGGCATAATTATTATTCTCGACTTTTTCGTCTCTTTTCTGATCCCCGCGCCTACTATGATCACGGTTTACATTTACACTTTCGTTTTCTAAAAATCTATTGATATAACAGTCAGACAGCATTATCGAAAAGGCGAGGCAAAAGAGATCAAGCCACTATTCTTATTTTTCCCAAAGGCAGACAACAGTGGTTGAAACGTCCTTCTACAAGAAAGAAGGAATAAGCGCGAGGTTTGAAGAATAATTCCTTTCTCTTCACACTCCAAGGCTCAGCTCGTTACAAAATTTTGTCGAGTTTTTGTTTTCATGCCGATTGCTTGGCACATAGAAGAAACAAAATGTCTTCAAGCGTTCACGAGGCGACACAAAGTGACGTCAATGACAAATTTTGTTCCCCCCAAATGTCTTGAAAATGCATGATATTTCCATGAGTATTTCGTTCATATTACATCACTTTCCCCTCTATTTCTTTACCGCTTTAAGCCGTAACATGTTGTATTTCATTTCATTTATCTTTTGACTAAGTCTAGTGGATTGTGTATTCTGTTATTTTTTCTGTACATATATATTAAGTCCGACGTTAAATTCAGTGAACCTACAGTACACTACATGCAACAAGCCTAGCTTTTAAGTAGGTTCACTTTTTATTTCCGTGTTTCATGATTTCCTGAACATTCTTTCATGTTTTTAATTACTATATGATTCAGGATTATTTATTTCCATACATGTATTATTTTAAGAAATGTCAATGTTTTGTCAAATGTATTATGCTTTGTAATTTGAGCATGGAATCTGAAGAAAATCAACCAATCAATCAATTCAATCAAATATTATGAAAGGAACTGCTTTTTGTGGACCTGTGCTCGCTATATTATAGTGCTGATCTACCGTATCGCGAAGAAATTTTAACTACAACAAAATATAAGGATAGATATCCTTTGACATTTGTCGATTAAAACAAAAATTATTCTAAGTGTTTACATATCTGCCGAAAATTAATTTCCATGGTTACAGTGACAGTGTGAACCTTTATTATATCGGCATGTCATTAATACTTAAAGGGAGACGAGGGGGTGGGGGGGGGGGGGGGGGTGGAGCTCAATTTTTCATTCACAAATTAATAAATAAAAGGGGTGGTAATATATCCACATGATTGGGGCGATATCTAGTCCCGCTTGCCATAGACCCAATGCAAGCTATACTGATTTTTCCTGGTCCTTAAAATAGGGGAAGGGGCGGGGGGGGGGGGCTTACATTAGCTTACCTTTTCCTGGATACGCCATCGGAGAGGAGGATGCTCATGAAGACAGTATCTTGTTTTGTTAATGAAGTAAGTGCATGTAGACCTACATGACAAAAGGGCGATTGTGCTGATTAATTCATCGAGACCTCTTACCGATTGACCCTACTTGGTAAAAAAAATTGGCCCCCAAAATGGTAAAATAGCAAAACTTAAATCTTTTATAGCTCAACGGAATTGCAGGTGGCCCATTTTTTTTATTGTGTTTTCTGAAAGGGCTTAAACGTATTCAGATGTGATATTCATGCATCATGTTTGCTCAACAGATGCTATGACGTCATCATGCTGCAATTTAAAATAAGATTTTGATAGTTTTAAAGATACTATGTCCCTTTTGCAGCCAACATCAAATTCTGTAGAACTTGGCAGGAATTTGGATTATGTCATGTATGTCCATTCTGTGAAATTTAAACGTTAGCAGTGTCCTAATATTCAAATTATGCAAGGAAACCCGATTACTTGCTAGACTTCACCTGGGACACTATTTAGTGACTGACTGCTTTTTTTCTTTGGTAATAACATACATCAAATGAGCTGTAAAGGGTACATGAGCTTATGTCTACTTCAATAGCCCACTTCTTGTAATGGCCAAAATTAAACTGATTTAATCTTTGCGCAGCATAAAACGTACGACCATTTGGTACAATGGTCTGAAAATCAGACTATTACTTAATGGCTCTATATAGCTGTTAAGTCGAGTCGACAACTAATAGTCGTTATTTTCTAAATTAGTATCATCTTTCAAATGCCGTTGGAATTTAACCTTTTCATTTGTTTGGACTGCAAATGGGACATACCTTTAAACAATGACGTCATATACTTAATGTACTTTTGACAGTGTCTTACTTGTTTCGACTCGATTTTTTTCCAAATATTAATATGTAATAGGTGAGAGTTTGCGCTACGAGAAAATGTCTATTTACTTTTCTTTCAGACAATGGGATCATAGTCGAATTTTAGAATTAAAGGTACAATTCAAGTTTAACCACTGTAGAAGACATCTACGATCGATGAACATGCATAGTCCTATAGCATTGCTGGAGTAAAATATAAAGTAAGTCAAATGTTTCTCTTTTTTGGCCCCTTTAACCTATGACCCCTTTAACCTATGACCGCGAAGTCACGTACTTAAATATTCTCTGGAAACAATACTGATGTGCTACATTATACTACGAAAAAACAAACAATGACATAACATGACAGTAATGGATTATAGTCTACGAATGAATGCGTACCACCTATACTTATACAAGTTACAAGTATAAACTCTCAATTTTTTAATAAACATTTTTTGCTGAACACTGAGACTCGCTACAAAGATCCTTGTAAGCTTACTGACATCTCGTGTTTTGTTAATCAACCTATTAAGAGTACCTTAATCATACAAGGTCCCTCCCCGGGAGACCCGCCCTGTGGGACCTGTCCTATAGCCCCCTGCCCTAGCACCCTCGATCATGATACTGAAGTTGACATTCTTTAGGTCATAGATGACGTCATATTTTAGTTAAGGGACTGTCCCTTTTCCCGTAGATTACTATTGACAGGCCTGTGGGCTTACGATAGGGTGCCGTACCTAATGCGTTTCGATCTTCCCTATACCCTAAGTTATGATGCGATGTTCTGCTTTGAATTACACGCAAACTCTTCGTTTATATCGGGTGATGTTTCATTCAACCGATATCGAGATTTCGAAGACACAACAGACGACGATATCCCGTGGGAAATTGCGGAAATGGAAAGGATAATTCGTTGAACAATCAGATTCTGTTCATCATTAAACAACATGATCCATTTGTCCCCCCCCCCCCCCCCCCCTCTGGCAGCCTTTTTGAATGAATGTCTTGCTCAACATGTTTTTGCTAACCACACCACCCCTACCCTTGTTTCCCCCCGTGTTTCCCATGCAGCCTTTAAAATCTTTCTCGTTATTCCAATTTGTATCTGCCAAACCCATCTTTCTCCATTAACATTTCAATGCAATGCCCCCCCCCTCTTTCATAACAATCATCTCAACCCCCCCCCCCCCCCCACACGTCTACATGTTCAATTATCATTCTTTGTTTCATGTTCCTTCTGTTTGTATTTCATCGTTTTAAAGGGAAATCCTACCCAAATAGACAACTATAAAATAAAAGAAAGAGGAAAATTCGGAGAAGCAAACTGAGGAAACTTTCAATTAAATCTGAATAAATTTTAAAAAGTTATGAAATGTTGAAAGTTGTAATCACTTTACGTATGGGCATTTCAAACTGGCTGAAGCGGTAATGTCAATGTGATGTCGGACTACTTTCCCATCTGTTCCAACATAATTATAATATGACTAAAATTTAAATTTTTCAAAAATTCATGGCTCCGAAGATATATTTTGAGTAGTGCCCCAAGGGAGAAAGAACTGTCGAGAAAAACAGATAAAAATGATATTTTGTACATGGCAAATGGGAGAGTTATCCACGTCTACGTCACAATCCACTGACCAAACAACCAATTTGAGATTTGCATAGACTTAGTGATCTCATATTTAAAACATTCATAACTTCCTTACTATTGATTGGTCCGATTCGTTTCAAACTGTTGCCATTCTGTTTGTTATTTTTCTGCTTTCATACAAAACCAACTTACTACAAAGGTTGGATCGCCCTTTAATTAAGCACTCATTCTCTTTCTTCTCATCACAAAAAACTATGTCCCTGACGTATCATTACAAATCTTTCTTCTGGGTAAGCGTTCTAAATATAGCTTCAAAGTTTAGAATATTTTTTCCCAGAAGACAGACAAACCACAGTATGTTTAACTTGTTACAAACATGTACGTAGCATGTATGTACCAGCTGAATGTAACTTCTACTTCCCATGGCCATTCCGGACAAACTACAAACTGCTTCTTTTTAAAATAGGCTTCTTTCGTTTAAAATTGTGCTCTGGCAACAAAATGCAATCCCTGTCGATATCAATATCATCGTAGCAGTTAACTACTTTCTGATCAAATAATTTTTCCTGTTTGTATGTCTGTTTATTTTTACTGCCATTGGTTTATATACACCAAGACTTGCCAATAAACATCCACTCAAACCCCCCCCCCCCCCCGACGTAAGACATACATTCATTCATTCTTCCAATCATATCATATCTGTACGGGAGAAAGCATCAGTGTCTTGCTTTCGTAGAACTCTAATATCACAAATGTTAATAGAATAAATGTTTTGAACTTCGAAACGAGGTTCTTGCTTTTTTGTAAAATTTATGTTTTATAATTTGTTATCTTTTTATTTAGTGAAAAATTTGCTTTTTTGTAAAATTTATGTTTTATAATTCTTTATCTTTTTATTTAGTGAAAAATACCAAAGCTTTGTGTTAAATCACAGAACATATTTTAGCCTAGATGTATAAAAGCTTGTAGCTTAAGTACGTATTCAACAGTTATTCATATTTATTCATTACATTCTCATTCATTCGCGTGATACTTTTGTGTGTTAGTGGTACCAGACACGATTAGCATATAATGCTTTTTTCTGGTCCCATTTATCTTTCAATGTTTAATACATTCACATTTGATTGTTATATTGATGTACTTTTTGTTTGGATAATAAACTTTTACTTCACTTCACTTCATATATTCTTCTTGCACTGAATGAATCCCCACTTTACAAGTAGAAAGTTGGTACACATTCCCCTCGATACATACGTATTGAACCCACTCCACTCCGCTCTACAACAAAACCAATACACTCATTCTTCCCATCATATATCCTTCTTGCACTCAATATATCTAAACTTTACAAGAAGAAAATCTCAAGAGGCACACTAGTATGTACGTGAAGCATCTTCATATTTACTCTTTTTTATTTATCATCAATTGCTGCTCAGTTTTTAACTGTAAACTCTGTTTTTTCATCCTTAAAGACAACCGGCTCAAACAACAATATAATTATATGCCATTCAGCCTTGTAATACACTCAAACAAGACTTTTAGAGATTTTGTCGGTTTTCTTCGTCATATCACCGTAACATTTTTTCAGCATCACAGAACAATTTTCATGGCATGCAAAAATGAATAAATACACAAATAAAAAAATTGAAGAAAAAATTACATACCACATTAATCGTTGATAATTAATAACTTCATATATTTCTTCTTTCCACAACGAAAAAAGTTTATGACATTAGAACGGACACGTTCACATTAATCTCTCTCTCTCTTGCTTCAATTGCTGATGCTAGTACAGAACAGGTTGTACATTACAGATAGGCTTAGACCAAAATATAAAAATCTTTCCATTTCTTTTTCCATTGTAACAAAGCTGAGAATAAGATTACCATGCGTGTCAGTCAACAGAAACATTTACATATCTTCCAGCAACTTTGAGCCGCTGACATTTTTCTTTTTGTAGCATTTTTTGATCACGCGTTTGAAACCTTACCACATGCGTACGTAAACTGCAGCCGTTTCACACATAAAACATCCGTAGACTTTGCTCTGAAAACCAAGGGAAAGGCGGTTACACAAAATTTCACTGTGTATAGCCATGTACAGTTATTGACGACATAATAAAGCAGATTCATTACAAAAATGAACAAATTGGTGGGTTATCATTATACCTCTTTTTAAAGTTATTCTTTGGTCGCTAGATTTACATCAAGCTTATCATCTCGTAATAAAATGAAAACAGAATTGTATTTTTGCAATTTCTAGACAAGTGACATCTGAATTGTGAATGACGATAGTTTAATGATGAAAATCAAAAAGAAGAAACGGGGGTACTGAATTGAGAGGAGGGGAGTCAAATTGGTTTGCTTTATGCTCGTCATGAAAATAAACCTTCCAACACAGATATAAACCAAAAGAAGAGGATAAAAAAGCTTTTAATTTCAGTAATGCAAAATAAATTTGATTCTAGGGCATATATGTTTGTTTCAAACACATTAACTTGCCTTATAAACACATCATTTCCATCACACCCTTTTCTCTTTCTCATTCTCTGAACACACACTTGGTAGAAGATGACATATAAGACACAGGCAATTCATTTCATGCCTTAAGATTCATGGTTTTGTCTGCTTGGCAGTAGTATATACCGGAGCACATGGTAAACAAAAAAATAATCACGATTATTCAACTCATCTTAGAAATCCTACAAAGACGTCTGTAACTTTACAAACGTCATCGTAAACATGATACAGAGTTATTTCCGTTCCACATGGATAAATGAATGAATGAAAACAGAAAAAAAAAATACAAATGATTGAAAAATAAACTAAAGCCAGTTCAAGAATACACGGATTGCACAAGGAAGGAGTCGCAAGCGGAGGGATGTATCGAAGGTAATAATGGGATGCCGCCCCCCCCCCACCCATCCCCCCCAAAAAAGGCTCACTAAAATTTGTCACATAATTCAATAGGGTATTGCTGAGGTAGAACAATTTGAATGTTCTCCTGAAAATTAAAAAGAATAATAGTAATTATTGGAATTTCTCTATAAATGAAATTTCATTCTGACAACTTAAAAAAAACACCATTTAATTATTTTAAAACTTAAATAATGCAAATTTGCTTTTTCTTATTTAATTCATTTATTTATTTTAAATAAATTCTCATCAAATTACACAGCCTTAGCTGTAGTATCGAAGACAGATGAGAGCACAACAAAATTGGGGGGTAAGCTTTTTCCTTCTTCTTTCAAATAAATGTAAACTTGCCCCCCAAAAGTTCTCAATGTTGAGGAACTTTCGGAAGATTGCTCTATGTAAATCTTTATCAAAATGAAGATAATTTTTCTCCTTTCATAAGATTTACCCGCTCTTACAAAGAGAGAGGGTGAAGTGATCCAATACAGCCCGCTTATCCCTCCCTCCCCCCTTTACGTTTAATACATCCCACGGCTTGCAAACTCCCGACGTATCGGTTCTTTAGGCCGATACGTATTTAGTATACATTCTTGACTGGTATATTCATCCATCTTCTTCTTCCAATTATTTATCTTCCAATTCCTAGTACAAGAGAGAGAGAGAGAGAGAGAGACAGATAAGAGAGACAGATAAGCAAAATAACCTTAAAACAAAGAAAACAAAATCAAAGAGTAAAACTTGATGGCAGTCTCGATTATTTACTCTTCTTTGGAGAGGGAGGGGTGGGGTTCCATACTGGGATGCCTTCAGTGAGGTGCTAGCAAAATCAAGCCTATAGAAAGAAAGATGTTTCATCTTCTTGGCATTTTAACAAAATGAATAGAATGAAAATAGAAGATTGGAACTTGAGACTGCATACTGCTTTGAGCAGTTGGTCCCAAGCACATAAATATTCAGTTTCAGTAAACTAGGCCGTGTCATTTTCTCAGTTTTAGTCATTTGCTCGTCTGTCAGGATAATCTTGCTTCTGTTTCATTTCATCTATCTCTCTTTCGCTCCAGTTGCACCAAAATTTGGAAAACATATCTCCTTATCTTTATCAGATTCAATCACAATAGGGTTAATAACTCCTTTAAATAGAAAAACAAAACGTGAACAGATAAGTTAGGGTCTTCAGGCTTTGGTAGACAAAATATCTAGCATGATAAATGCAAAAGAAAACAAAGAGATATAACATTGGTGAGAGGAATCCTACAAAATACAAATTCACACACTTAAGTTTAGTTGGCTCTCTGTTGCTGACTTTTATCTTCTTCCTCACGTGGTTGGTCTCTGACCAAAATATAAGAGCATATTACATTTCAAATCTATTTTCCAGAGCACTTCTGAGAGAGCTTGCTTTGAGTTTCAAAAATTCCACATGATCTTTCTTTCACTTTCGGTCATAAGTAGCAAGTTTAAGTAAAAAATAATTCCTTTCTTCTGGCATTTACAAGTATTATGCAGGTGTTTAATAGAAAACAGTTCTTGGGATTGTCATGGAAACTCACAAGGCATCTTGTTTTCTTATAAACCAATGATTATTCCCATTTCTAGGTGGATCTGTAACAGTTTGTGGATGATGGTAGATTATTTTTCTTTGAGAAGGAAATCGAATATAACAGATTCAATACCATTTTTGGGACTAGGTTATAATATGAGAATGGTCCTAAACTGCAATGGTTTTGACTACCAGTGATAAATTTGGCTGCCTTTTTAAACATTATTGTAAGAACTGCAAGTTTTAGGAAGTAATAATACCCCAAGATTTCTGACAGAGACAACTCCAAGACTTAATAAAAATATCCTCCATGTTTTTTTTAAATCCATAAACCCGTAAAAAAATGTATTTGAACAGCTTTCATTCTCCAATATAGTTTTCAAAGGCTTGTAATTTTTTTACATGCTATTAAATGCCAGTGAGGATATGCAATGATCTGTATGAGTGACATTTTCAGATTTGTGAGGGGGAAATTTTGAGATATTCTTATTAAAGAGCAAAACAAAAATCACTGCTTGTATGTTTGACTGAATACGGTAATCGAGTTGTGGATCCCAAAAGCAATACAATGTTGACATATATTTGTTTTAAAGGAGAAAATCTGTTATTTTGCAAAGATGCGGCAGATGATATTAATGCTAGAAAGTGATGCAATCTCTCAAGAGTTGTGGCCAATTTAATGAATAGGTTATGGTTAGACCGAGCCAAGGATTTACAACTGATGTTGCCTTTCTCTACTCCTCCCTCTGATGTGACGACGAGCAATAATAAAAAGCGATGAAAAAAACCTCTCTGAACAGCACACGCCCATGTTGCATTCCATGCTGATGCGTCTTTGAAGACACCATAGAAGAGAAACATTTCCTTATTTCCTGTGACGGTGACGGTCTAGATCCTTTGTCCGAGGGTATATACTATAACATCGAGAGGCGTATTTTTAGTTTGGATCACTCCATATAACTAGGTGTGACGACGGTGAGCATGTGTGTAGTTGTGGGTATAACATCATCCTTCGTTTCTGACGTTGATTGTACACTGGTATTAAGCACATAAACTGCTTGCACATTTCACAAAGCTTTTGAACAGTAAGAGATTTGTCCCCATTCCAGATGCATTAATTTCCTTCCATTATGACAAGAACTAGATCAAGATGCACTTTGGGTTAAAACAGGTACTGTCATGAGAGACGAATAAAAGGCAGCGAAGCGTTGATCTGTATTTTTCAAAATATCCACTCCACAATTCAACAAGCAAGAAAGGGTTATTTTCACGTTGTTATCCATTTTGCACTTTTGAGACTGCGTTTCAAGTCATTACAAGTGGCGACAGGTTACACAGTGCTTCGACGACGAAACCTACCCCTTCCCTTTAAAGCCCCATGCCCGCCCCCCAATATACTCTAGATTCATATTTTTCTGCACCCTAACGCAACCCGACAAACGTTAAACGAGTCCATAAGGAGCGCTAGAAGCTATGTCAGACACAGTCGGCACCTTCATGCTTTAGTCTGACTCCGCTCCCCCTATTCGCCCCCCTAGCACTGGCATGAAATCTTCCATTAGTGTTCGGTTGACAAGAGGGTGTGCATGGTTGTTGTTGTTGTTGTTGTTGTTGGGATTGCAGGAGACCATCTGTGCTGTTACATGTACTGACTGTACTATCCTCACACACATTGATAATATTGTTGTTTTTCTGGACCAAGCTCGCGTACGGCGGCGGTCCTTCCGCGTCAGAGTCAACTAGATTCAGCGGACTCCGCGTCTCGCTGTCGATCGCCTCCAAGTCTTGTAACGTCGTCGTCACCGTTGTTGCACCGTTTTTAATTCCTCCACCGACCCCGCCTCTACTCCCGCCTCCTCCGCCTCCCCGTTTGGACTGAGAGACGTTCGACGCACTCCGCCTCACAGGATGCCGTTGAACGTTTTCTGTTTTGCTACGACACTGTATCATCAAATCTTGCCTCTCGCTGTCATATACAGTCCGATTGGGAGGCGCTCTGATGCCGTTTTTCCGACATGACTTCCCGGTGTATTCTAATGTTGTCGCGCATGTGCGGTGGTTCGTCTTCGTCTGGGAGGCATACCGATGTGGGAACTTCTCCGTCGACTCGCTGTGGGAACAGACCATCTCGCGTTGTTTCCGTAGCCTCTCCTGCTGATGCTGTGCTGAGAATCTGTGGCTGCTTATCAGGGGTGACTGATTTACCTGCAGTGAGACAAAAAGACAAACATTCCATAACTATCATTCACAAATAATCTTTATCAAAACTTTAAAACATTCCTTTAAAAGAAAGGGGGCACTTTAAACAATACCAGAGGGTAAGGGGGTCCTGCAATACATCTCAGGTGTCTACCTGAAATCTAAAGGGCCATCTTGAATAGAGTTAAGCCCTAATCAGGTCTAGATTTCAAATAATTAGTTGGGGGAGGCACATCCCATGATTGCCAATTTATAACCCCACAAAAATTGCGCTAGTTGAGACATGAACATCTCAGCTCATGTACAGAATTCAAGTTTCCCAGAATATTAGCAAGACTTTCGTTCACGATTGGAAGTTGATTCTTTTGAAGTAAAGAAAAGTGTCATTGTGTTTAGTAGTGGGGTTGACAGGGATCATGTCGTCCATCAAACGGGAAATATTATATTGCATGCAAGCCCCCTGGCCATTTTTTCTCTCCAAAGGCGTGAAAAAGGTGGGCACGGATTATGCTTGTGCCTATAGAACCATTGCATCTTTTGTAATGTGTGCGAAAACATGAGTCAAAATTAACAGAGGGGGGAGGAAAAGGGAAAAAAAAGAAAGAGAGAGAGAGAGAGAGAGAGGATAGTAGAATGTTTTGCTGCTTGAATATTAATATGTGTATGGAATCAAATCTAAACTGCCTACCATTTTCCCCAAGCCTGACCAAATCATAACTGCCCACATACTAGTTTTTTCCTGCATTACATCGTTTCAGTTTCCTACCGTACAGATTAAAAATCTATACATACACCTCGTACATTATCGAACTAGAGAATAGAAAGCGCCACAAAACTTTGTTCTGTTTTTCTACCAAGCACCAGCTTATCATCGCCAGCCATATTTCATAACGCTTGTATCCTTAATGAGTTCTACATTCTCCCCAGATTAAATGAGACAATGTTCCAGGGTACCCCACTCCGACCCTTGACCCGACCTCTTGACCCCAGCACCAGGGATCCAGGGGAGCTGGGGTAACGAGAGAGAGAGCGAGTGAGAGAGAGGGGGTGCGTTGCACAAAGGATCAGGATGAAACATGGATCCTCCTCGTGACACAAAAAGGGAGAGATCATAGAGCTTTGAATTCTTTATGATCTTGATATTGTCTGCGGACGACAGTAGACTATGCCTCTTGTGCTTTCGACACCAGGGCAAAACCACAAGGCATGTGTGGTTGGTTAACAAGACTACCGTATGCTGACTGCCTGCCTGAATAAACTGACCATTCAAAGGATAATAATTTGTTGAAGATCTCTAAATCATTGCCCTTTTGAATATATCCCCCCCCCCCCCTCTTGTGTTATCTCTCCTTTTGTTTATACAACAGGAAATTCAGCATAAATGTACTGCATCATTTGGATTAAATATCTTGGAGGTCTGGAGCCATTCCTGCATCTATACCAAAAATTTAAAAAGAAATTGACTTTGAATCATATTTTTTGTTGTTGGTCTAACGGGGGATCTCATTTTCCCCTTCAGTCAAACTGCAGGGGTGCAACGCGTGAGCTGAACCAGGGACACTATCTTTCAATATGATCTCCCATGCAGGCAGAGATGTTCTTGCAACCTTAGGCCGAGATTTGAGGACATTCTCTTCATGTACGCATGATCTAGACATAATGTGTAGCTATATATATGTTCTGCACATTTCCTTATCAAAGCTTGTGTGAATGTTGTAATAAGTTGTCTCATAAAAAAAACACCAGAAAGCTCTGGCTGAAATATACAGTTAACAACTAAACCATTAGTACCCCTTGTAGATTTGAGTGTTTTTTTTTTTTTTTGGGGGGGGGGTGGCATTTTTCTTAACTAATGAATGAAATGTTGATTGTTTGATTAGGTCGTTTGTTTAGTACTTTCAGATGTAAGTTTTGATATGAAAATTTATGATAAATATGGAATTTAAATTTTCAAATAGGTAAGGGTTATGAATAATTTAGCTGTTAAATAGGTGTACTAGTAAACAGTCTCCATATGGTATTGGGATCCTAATTTACTAACCGCACATCATGATCAAGATTGGCTTTGAGATGATAGCTTGCTTGTTAACATGCACATATATTCCGTTATACCGAATTCTGAATCATTCAATATTTGTATAGACAGTGTTCCTCTTGCGTAGAAGAGAAGATCGCACGACACTTACCGATACGGGAGGATTGTCGGATGTGATGGAGTAACTAGACGTTGGTAAGGAGGACGAGTGTGACGCTAGGCGGCTACTGCGACGGTAGTAAAACATGATGACACAGCACAAGCACACGACAGTCAATGGCGCAAGGACCACCAAGACAAAATATTCCATGTGCCACGCACCACTACTAGTGCTATCTTCTCTTGCACCTGGAAAACAGGAGATAAAATGAAGGAAAAGAGAAATAGTTAGGGTTTTGTTTTTTACATTTGTATCTCATCCAATGCCTCAGTCACAAGTGCCATTATGAACTGCTACGAACGCCGTACAAACGACTTTCAGACCATGGAAATTTGGGAAGACAATGGAAAAACAGAGATTCGTACAAAATGATTGTTCTTCTTTTTTTGGTCAAACAATAAAACGGTATTCAGAGTATGCCACATTTCCTGTGCTATTTATTTAACTCAAGGAAAAAAACGTTCAATTAATGCTCACAAATGTAGTTCATCTGCTGAGAAAACTAAAGGACCTTGCAACAGAATATCCTTGTGTTCAACAAGTTATCCACTAACGTTATCTACTACTACTTCTACTACTACTGCAATTTTATTTAGAGTGAAAGCCCTTCTGGCTCTAAGCTGACAGAATATCTAGAAATTGCAAATCAAAAGGTAGTGAAAAAATAGAAGCTTGGTTAAAGCTGGGGTAATATATGTAATAGTACAGCGCTTAGAAACATTTACATTAAGCACCATATATTATACACAACATTATTATTGTTGTTGTTGTTGCTGTTGTTGTTGCTGTTTTTATCATAACCAAGTGCATCCCTAATCGAATGTGTCAACATTACAATGTGATAAGAGCATACATTACATATGACTGATGCACTAACATGGAAGCCAATGCATCAAATAATGAAGACTGTCGACTATGGCTGGAAAGAAGAACGTGATACCTCGTTTTTTTTAGGGCAAAAGTCTATCGAGGATGGAATTTAACTGGATTAAGACGCAGACAATGCCACATTACTATGAATCATAGTTTTGGATTCTGAGAGAAAGATTCCAGCTAACAGCATGTGACAACGCTCTCCCAAGACCAGATGGTCATGTTCAAGAAACAGACTGAAGAGTTGAAGAGAGAGAGGGAGAGGGAGAGGGAGGGAGAGAGATAGAGATAGAGATAGAGAGAGATAGAGAGAGAGAGAGAGAGAGAGAGAGACAGAGAGAGAGAGAGAGAGAGGGGGGAGGGAGGGGAGAGAGTGGGAGGGGAGAGAGAGGGAGGGGAGAGAGAGGGAGGGAGAGAGGGGAGAGAGAGAGGGGGAGAGAGGGAGGGAGAGAGGGAGGAAGGGAGAGAGGGAGGGAGAGAGGGAGGAAGGGAGAGAGGGAGGAAGGGAGGCAGAGAGACAGAGAGAGGGGGGGGGGGGGGGAGAGAGGGGGGGGGGGGGGAGAGAAAGAGAGAGAGGGGGAGCAGGGAGAAAGGGGGAGAATTGGGATACAGAGAGATAAAGATAGGGAGAGAGAGAGAGACAGAAAGAGGTACATGTATATTATATAGATAGAGAGAGAGAGATTGACCGAGGGAGAGATGGTCAAAGAGAGAGGGAGGAAAGAGGGAAGGAAAGAGGGAGGGAAAGAGGGAGGAAGAGAGATAGAGGGAAAGAGAGAGATAGAAAAAAGATCAAGAAAGAGGGAACAGAGAAAGAGAGAGAGAGAGAGAGAGATCAAAGAATGATGTGGTTTAGATTACATCAAGTCGAGGTCTCCCTGTGGTTTTGTACATGTATGTATGTCCATGTCTGGGCTCCAACATCACATGAACGAGCAAGGCTCACATGCACAAACACAGCTCCCACACAACCCGCTCGTATGTAGTCCCATCCACACGTTTCATCTCCAGATGCCAGAATGCAAACAGCACTTCATAAAGTCAGACGCAATGAAGTGCTTGTACAACAGCCTATGGCAAGTCAATGCTGGTGAGTTTTTATCGACAAACTGTGTGTCAAAGTTGCCAAATTAGGCATGTTGGATGTAATCAGCGACATCAATTTCATGGCTCACATATCGTTATTTTCACCACTTCTCGATCGTCATAAGATTTCCTCTTCATTTCATACCGCTAATTGTTTTGGGTATAATTAGTCAGTCAAAGTGCTTTATAAGAAACACTTAAAGTGAAAGAAATGAATGACTCAAATCTTCTCTTGTCTCGTGTAGATATACATGCTATCTAAACCTAAAACCTCTTGAAAACTAAACCCCAAACAACCTCTTTTGATTGAAGGCCATCATCTAACATTGTTATCAAGTACGTTTTGTCACGAGACACAAAAATAGCCAGACAAAATATCCATTACGAAGAGCACCTTCTACTCGAGAAACACAGAGATGAGTGCAGAAGTGAAAACTGAAACTTAGCTTACAACCACTTCCTTCAGCCATTCAAAAAGAAATCTTGCGGCCAGGGTTTTTCAATTATTTTGTTCTTACTTCCGAAGCAAAGTCCACCATAGAAAATCCCTTGATAAATATTCACACAGTCGCACGAGTTAGGCACACAGACCTATCAATCATATTCTAATTATTGGGTTTAGATTTCAGACGTTCTATCCACTTGGAAACATGCTGGCAGCAGTTAAGCTATTTTCATTCTTCTACGTGCAGAACCGGTGGTATTTCTTCAAACGCCCGTGCCCACATTTGCGGAGTGCGTTTTCACATAATTAAACATTGACTTTATGCTCCTCCGTAGACATAACATGTCTGCCCGTCGTGATTGATGTTTACGTTTGGCTAAAATTCATGTGTCAAAGCCCTATGCAAAGCATGCATCATTCTATAAAACTTGGGGCTATACCCCTCAACTTCAAAATGTTTAAATGCCTGACCACACCCCTCCCCCAAACTAAATTTGCCTCCCTCTGCTTCCAACGACATACAATATAAATAACATGGCCAACACATAACATTTAAAAATTTACAATCCCCCCCCCCCCCCTAATTTTTTTTCTTTAAATGCACTTCTTCACAGCATGGAGAGACACTTTTTGATATTCTAATCATGAAAATGTACCAATGCTGCTTTCAGGAATAACATTTCTGACTAATATCAGTCGCTGATACTGGTTTCAACGAAATGGAATGGAATGAGAGATGTTTGAAAGGCTCTACTTCGAACTAAGCAGGGGCTAACAAAAAGAAAAGAGAGGAGAGAGAGAAAGTGAGAGAGAGAGAGAGAGAGAGAGAGGAAGAGAAGGAAAGAGAAGCCAAAAGGGACATAAAGGGATGAACATGATGTACTCCCCACTGTGATCTTCTATGAATCAATATGATCCCAACCCGGAACTATCATTGTGAAGCGAAACCGAGTAAGAAGAGAACCCTAGCTGTCTGACTTTCCAACTGTCTTGTTTACCAGACACTATTCTCTTTCGCCTGCGCCACGGCAAAGGACTCTAGCACGGCCGATTTCGACCAACAAAGAGCGGTGAATAATGTCACCAATGTTCCACTGTGAGTCTTTAACTTGAATATTACCAGGTTGACATTTTCTTCAAACAGCATTATTCTACCCCGAGATACATTATCGAAAGGGGAAGAAAAAAAAGTCTGCACGGACGAGACTTACCCTGGCCTGTCTGGGTCTAGAGAGTGA